>JAHHUM010002328.1:681245-886293 GCA_036173005.1 Crenichthys baileyi
CATGGTGGTGGCAGCATCACGCTGCTGGTATGTATTTCTTCAGCAGGAATTGGGAAGCTGGTCAGGGTTGATGGTTAGATAGAGGGAGCTAAATACATTGAAATCCTTGAAGACAACATGTTTGAGACTTGGGAAAACTACCCTAAACACACAGCCAAGGATACATTAAAAGGTTTTAAATCAAAGCATTTTCATTTGTTGGAATGGCCCAGTTAAAGTCGAGGCCTAAATCCAGTTGAGAATGTGTGACAAGACTTAAAAATAGATGTTGAGACATTCTCTATCCAGTCTGACTGAGCTTGAGCTATTTTGCAGTGAACAATGGGCAACAATTGCTGGGTCTAGATGCAGCTAGTTAAAGAATCCCGTGATGCTTTAAACCACGGTTCTGCGACCTTTACAAACCAAAAATAAAATTTAATTCTTAATCCAGCTAAATAAAACCTGTCTAAAGCCACTAATGTTACATGACCGTTTGAAAAAGACTACCTACCTGAATACAAGGGCCACACTTTGCAGATTTTTAGTTGTAAAAATAATATAAAAAATTATCCTTATCTTTTTTAGGATGCCTGACTTTGTGTTTGGTCCATTACATACAATCCAATCCAATGCATTGAAGTTTTTTTGTTGTAATGTGACAAAATGTAAAAAGGTTCAATGTATTTTTGCTAGTATAGTGTTGTGTTTAAAGTAATGGGCACATATTTTCAGAAATGTAGCTGCTGACAATACTATTCAGGAACCCAAAGTCCAGCATATAGACAATATTTTCTGCATTGCAAATGGACTTCCATGACTTGGATATACAATCCTCCTGTGAGAATAGGGTTGCAGCATTAGGTAGTTATGTCATCTCACATGGTAGAGGCTCTTTATAATCTTTCTTTAAGGATCGCTTCATAATAATCATAGAATCCTTTCTGCTTTTTAAGAGAACGAAGCATTGCTGTGTCAGAAAACAGCAAAAAAATAAATAAATAAAAAGAAGTGGTCAGTAACTGTGAGACTGCACAAAAACCACTGGCAATCATTATGAAAGGAGCTGGAGAGAAATAACCAAAGGTCACATACACAGATCTTTTCATTTCCATTTCATGCTGTGGGAGGATTCCGATATCATCTGCTATGAATTACTCTGGGTGACTGTCAGTGTCGAGAGTTATTGTGCATTATTTTGCAGAGAAGAAGCATGATAATGAGATTGATTCACATTCATAGTTAGGCTTACCCTATGTGGAATGAACAATTCTATGCGTTAGAATCAGTGCAGCCTTTATTTTAGTTCAAGTAATCAGTTTTTGTTTTGAGCAGTAAAAACTTAATTAACATGCAGACAAAATATTTTTTGACTAAAACGTGTTATTATTGCTGTAACTGTAAGCCCGTTTGACATCTAATGACAAGATCTACATTATTTAGGAGCTAGTCATTTATGGCCGACTTTGTAAATCAAAGGTGAGCTGAGCAGTGGATCAGAATTATTTGAAACAGGCTTCTTAGACCAAATTCTTTTTAGTAGCATAATGACACATAACAAATTTGTGATGTAGTAACATTTACTCCCCAAATTGTCTACACACTTTTGAAAATGGAAAAGTGGGCAAAATTATGATGAAAAATCATGGGTTAAATGTTTGACATCTGCTCAAAAATGCTACACTATTCAAACTTTAATGAATTGAGAACAGTTAAAATTGTCAAATTGTTTGCACCGTTGGAACGTTTGAGCGTTCCCTCAGCAGATTTAAATCTTGTACATTCATACTACCCAATAATATAACTTGACATCTTTCCTGTCTCACAAAAACACCCCAAATTCACTCAGCCAAATATGAGATGCCAATTGTTTGGATCTGATGGGGGATGGGGTGGAATTGGAGTGGCTGTGACTCAGGAGCTTTTTGTGATTGAGAAATGCTCTCACTGCTCAGAATCCACAAAAGCACTTTGCAACAAAACTACTTTTAGCTGCAAACAAACTAGGAAAAATGCTTCCATGAATCCAGTTCAATCACTTTCTCAGGTCAAAAATAACATTTGCACTTCAGCATTTCAGATGTCAGCCTGACATTCTTCAAAATAATTAATATTTAGGGAATTAATAATGTGTATAATCAAATTTGTTTGGCATTTTTAACATTTTACAGTAACATTCGATATGCTAGGTGTGTCACTGAATCACTTTTATGATGATTGATTAAAAAGGTTTCTGACAGGATGTCAATATATTACAGATTATGGATACATTCATTCTGACGCTGCAGATGCTGGACTTAGACTCAGACCAACACAAATGGATTTAAGTTTAAGGATTTAAGTTTACTAACTGAACTAGGGTCTAAAAGATATAAAGACGGAGATGAGCACAGCAGACACCGCTTATTTAAAGCTTTTTTCAATCAAACATGTGTTTAGTCATCTTTATTTGGTGTAACAATTCATTAGACTAAGCGAAGTAAGGAAGAATCTGTGTATATTTACTGTGTAGGTAGATTTTTTATAAACCAAGTTAAAAAAGTTTAATGTTTTTACTTTATTCCTTTATAGAAAAGCTTACCTTTTTATTACATTTACTTGAAATGCATACATAATGAACTATCATTTGACAAATAATAACAGATGGCAGCCATTAAATCACATCTGTGAAGTTAGATAGGATTTCTGCTTTTGTGACACTGCCAACTAAATTTGATGTGGACCCTATTTGTGATGGTATCCGGAGACAAATACACAATTTTGTAGCACAATAAAGATCAAAATTAGTCTCTCACCCATTGAGACAAATAACACCCTGAACTGCAACACCTATAAAGAATGATCCTGTTGTTTTATTAGCAAGGTAGAGTGTAAAAACATTTGAAAGTCTTAATGACAATGGATTAGCACATAGGGACTGCCATTAATTTTTGGAACATTACAGACTTTCATTTAAGGGGATGAAGGTTTCTTTGCCCAACCATCTGTTGTCTATAGCTTCTTATTTCCTTGCAGTGTTTTGTGTGTGTGAGTGTGGTTGAGGGGGTGGGGGTGGATCACGTAGATGCCCTATCCCACCCCCAAACACCCACCTTAGGACTCAGTTATAGTCAACGTTCAGGGGGTCACGCAGGTCTCCGCTGATGTTTCTCGAACCTGGACAAGAGCTGAATTTGTTTATACTTGATGCTAACATTGGTGCAATATTCTCCGAAAACACAGGAGGCAGTGTGCTACATAACCAGTGGAAATGTAGTAAAAGAAGAAATGCTTGATGTCACAAACCAAAAATGGCTGTGTGCACTATTAAAAACATTTTTTACCAATGTGATTCTGTTTCTTGCAAAGTTTCAGATTCATAAGAATAAAAAAATGAGCAGAAAACCACTTTTTGACCTCTTTGTAAAGAATCTAAAACTGTGCCTACATACAATTTTGGACTCTTAACAATAAAAAAGCAAGAATATCTTTCTAACACTGTTAATGCATAAACTGTAACTTTGTAACTTGTATTTATGTTTCTCTTACATTTTTTTGTTTGTTGTTTTTCCTTTCTGTTACTCTCTTCCTGTTCACGAAGAAGTGATTTATTTGTGTTGGAAATGTTTGCACCTTAAACTTTGTTCATTCTGAATGGAGCACAGGGGATGTGAGAATGGGGCAGCTTAAAGCAGGATAACATCCGTTATCTTTCAAGTCAAGTCAAGTCAAATTTATTTATATAGCGCTTTTCAGCAACAAGGCACTCAAGGCGCTGTCAGCTAGCTGATATAGATTACAGGTCTGCGACCTCTTTAGGCCTTCCTCAGTGGCTTTCAATAACTTTTGCTAAAAATGATGAAAAACCAACAGTTTTTAAATTAAGATATGATAAAAATGCAAGTTTTGTATTTGCTAAAAATGCCACTTTTCATGTAATTACATTGGAAACTATGTGCTATAATTTTCCACAAATATCAACATACAAAGGAAGAAATTGTATCCATCCTATCATTTTTAAGCCTAAAAATAGAAATAAAATGGTTCTTAAAAAATAACACATTTCTTATGGTAGATCTTATCTTGGTCATGTAACATTTGCAGCTCTAAATGAGTATTATTGTAATGTGGACCTAGGGGGATAGAATTCACATACTGGGACAAGAATACAGACACAAAATCTTTGGAGTACGGGAACTCATCTCCGTTTATTCAGAGCTCTCTGGCATGCAGCTTAATCCAACATATACACGTCATAACCAGGAAGTCGCAGGAAGTGCCAGCCATTTCAAAATAACGGCACATAAACATACCTCCCCTGCTTACATTATTTTGCTGGACAGAGGCCAAAAATGCCTCTTTGGATTGTAAAGGTTGCACAACCCCAGTTTGGAACAAAGTATAATGATGTGTTAGGTCTGCAAAGCTGGTAGAGACATACCAGCTTTATCTTTTTTTGTCTGGTCAGCTGACCTGAGAGCAGAAGATGGGGCATGAGGGTTTCTGCAGATTGGACAAATATGATTGCACAAGGCCATTAAGAGACTTAGAAATAAATAAAGTAACTTTAAAATTGATCCTGTAAAAAATAAGCAGCTTGTGCAAAGAGGTTAAGGATTGGTTCTTGTGTCTTGGTACGCGTTAAAACGTTTTGGACTAGTTGAAGGTAACAGACTGACCTGGCTAATTTCTGTTAAACGAGAGTTGCAATGATCCAACCGGGATATTATTAAAGCACAGATTACTGATTCCAAGTCACGTCTAGAAAGGTGAGGTTTAATCTTAGAGAGATGTCTGAAATGAAAAAAGGATGATTTTACCTCAGCATTAAAGTGGTTATCAAACCTATGGGTTACATCTGTTTTAACACCTACATTTTTGACAACAGATTTAAATGAGGGGCAGGGTGGAGAGATCATCACAAGGGGAATTTGTTTATTGAGAAAAGCAATAGATTGTAGCTGGTTGAGTTAGGCCTTCTTGACATCTTTCTCTGATTAGGACCATTTCTGATGCACTCAGATGGAAATATTTGATTATAAGTATAAAGCATAATCCTTTATGCTTTGGGTTTCAAAGATGTTTATCTTTTTTGTAGGGCTTCTTCGTATCCATTATCTACTGCTATTGCAATGGAGAGGTGAGTTGAGATTTTTTCTAAAAGCATATTTATTACAGGAAAAAGCCGACATATACTGTAGGATTATAGAAGTATAGGTTGCTAAGATACCTGCTAAATTGGCTTAATTACTCAAATTATAGAAACAAGGAAAATGCTCAATTTCTGACAGTTTTCACAAAAATCTTTGCTCTGGATGTTTTGTTTTGCTTAAGGTTTATTATACAGTACATAACATTATTTTAAAACAGTCCTCAAGGAAGGTGAGGCACACACAAACCAAAGCACAATTACGAGAAAAATCATTTCAAGCCAATGATAAATTCATATGTTTTGCAAAATCAATGTTCCAGTAATGAAAAAGTAATAGCACAAAATCCTACAGAAACTCTTATTTTCGTTTAATAGACAATATCATCTTGTATAAATAGTTTTTCTTTGTTTTCAAAGAATTGTCTTTTAGAGACCCCAACTTGGGTTAGAGTTTTTGGTCTCTGAAATATTTGCCAGTGTTAAAAACAAATTATCACGTGTAATTATAACAAGTGCAGTGGCTTCATTCTCCATTTTCCCTATACTGAACTCAAAGTAACATGCAGGGCTTTTGTTTCATTTTTCTAAGAGAAATATGAAATATACAATTTCAGAAAAAATGACTTCCTGTCACTTTTTCTGACAAAAAGTTAGGGCCACCAAATCAATGTTCTGATATTGATGTAATTTGGTCCACATGCAGACCAGGCATCAGCATTTAAGCGTTTTGTTTCATAAAAAGCTGACATATCTATAACAAGCAGTGCCACTTCAAGTGTAGCAATGTGTTACAGGCAGCTGCAGGAGAATCTGACAGACTGTTAAAAGTACTGTGCAACTGCCTAGCATGTGGGTGCACACGTTCAAAACCATTGCATCCAGCATCAGGCCACTGTGACATCTGCATGTTGACATGACTAGACCAAATTTAATTTAATACATATACTCATATCTTCACACACCTTTTTAAATTTAATTATCTCCTCTAAAGTTTATATATTTATTTTTTATATTTGTACACTGTGAATGTACAACAAATTTCAAATTCTTTGTGCCCAAACTCGGTCAATTAGGCTGATTTGAATAACACACTTCATTACACTTATTCACTAACAAGTAAGGTTCTGGATGCCGCAGTCTCTCATGTCTGTAAAATACACATACCTTCATATTTGGTTTCTAAACACATCTGACTTAACAGCTACAATCCTTAATACGCTCTTGCTCTGGCTGACCATGTTTTCCTCTAGGGCACTTGACTGTATTGGTAGGGCTAACATTAGCATGTTAGCCTACTGCTCTCTGCTTTGGATCTATCCTTCTAGGTGATGAACTTTGTATATTTTAAATAGATAAAGATTACAAACTCAACATAATGTATTTGTCCTAAAATATACGGTATATTTTTTACATCATATTTTTGCCACTTTCTTGCAGGTTCAGACAGAAATAAAGAAAACATGGACACGCTGGAACCTGGCCTTTGAGTGGGAGGGCCCAGTGGTTTGCGGCCGCTATCGTTACGGCTCTGTGGTCGTAGGTCTCAACAACAACAGCACCAGCAGCCAGTCTCACCTGGCTGGTGGAGGCATTTCCACACGCTCCACCACACTTGCTTCAAGTCGCGCTTATCGCAGCACAGGCGTTCCCTCGATCAACGTACATGCCACCCTTCCGGGCTATGTGATGACAAACTCAGATCCTTCCATTCCCGAAGAGCTAGAGGACAGCGGCCCCAAAAGAGTGGACGATATCTCACTGAAGGAAAATCTGCCTGTACTGAATACAAGTGCAACAGCTGAAGATGAGGAAGAAACGCTGTAGCAGGAAAAAAATCTGAAGAGAGACTGATTAAAGTTTCTGCTGATGGACCCATGCAAACTGTTACTGTATTGTGTGATTTCAATTCAGACAAGGGTAGCTAACGCAAATCAAAACTCAAAAGGAAGAAGAAATGTGAACTCCATATGGATGAGTCAATATTGAAGAAGATAAAGTGCTTGACGCAAATTCATGGCACTGTTCATGCAAAACGTTTTATATGGCTTAAAGGAGTAAACAAAAAATGTTTTATTCTAGAGACAGATGCAACAAGAGACTCAAATCAAATTTATACCTGGATTAAAAGAAATCATTGGACCCAAGCTGTGACCCTGGTGCAGATGTTAAAAGCAAGCATTTGTATTGTATACATGTTTGCCTTTGACTTTGTAAATATCCACTTGTAACAGCTCATGCTGCACTGGTATCAAGGGCTTTTGGGATTGTAATAAACAGATGTTGTATAAAGACAGTTTATGGAAGGATAACAGTATCTATTATGTTTGCACATAGTAAAAACAATCCAGATGATAGACCTCAGATAAAAAAAGAGCCCTTATTTTTTACACAAAGCCAACTTCATTTTTCCAACTGCCCCTGGAGGCCACTCACTAGACGTGTGCTTAAAAAACAACCAAGCTGTTGCCTACTAGTACTGAATTTAGGAACATTTGTGTAAAACGTTTTGTAAGCTCCTTGTTTTTCTTGCTGCTAACTGGTGTGCACCTTTAATTACGGCCACATCTGAGACTAAAGTGAAGCTCCAATCAAAAGAAGCACAAAGACTATTGTTTACATAAAAAAAGGTTGTTTGTAAGATAGCAGTGACAGCACAGGTAGCATGATAGATGTATAAACAAGTGAATATGTGGAATGTTGTATTGATTTAACATTGTTTTTGCAAAGAATTGTTCATGATATGTGAAACCCTCAGAAGAACTATGCCATTTTCTCCATTATCTCAATTCAGCAATCTCAATTTTTCTTTAGGCATCCAGGAAAACTTATTATGGAAAATGTTTGGTGTGACTGCAAGTCTGGTCATTTCTGAGGCCAATAGTTCACAGTTGGGTTCAAAGAAACTTCTACATACAACATCTTAAGATGTGTTTTTAAGAAACACCCCTTAAATCAGCAAGTTGAAGAACTTTAAACTGCATTATTGATATAAGCATGTGTTGCATTAATGCATTAAAAAGTTCATCATTATTTTCTTAAACTTAGTTCGTAAAACCAGAACTCGAGAAAACTGATGATGCTAAAAACACAGTGATTACTAAGCTGGTTACACTGTCTCCTACCATACTATGTGGAATGGCTTATAGAAATACGCGAGTGCTCTACCCTTTAAGAAATAAAAGGGATGTTGTAGAAGTCCTGCCACGTCTTTGAGATGCGTGTATAGCTGTTTATGTGCTCCTGTTCTGAAAGGTGAATGTGTGTTGGAACCAAGTCCCATTAAGGAGGTAAGAAACTTACTAGCTGCAGCATACTAATTTTATCAGGCTTAGCTCCATCATTACAACCTTTTCGGAATGTGATTAAGCCTTAAAATAAAAGATTTAATAATTATTAAAAATACAAATAAATGTAAAACAACAAATATAAATATAACAAATATCTAAGGTTTGTGTCATCTGCAATTGGATAAAACAATGTCAGTACATTCGTTGTAGCTTAGGTACACATAAGCTTGATTATATCCAGCAACAAAAAAAGTATAAATCCCATGAGTCCAGAAAAAAAGTAAAACTATACATTTTCATAAAACTATATTAATAAAAAAAAACCTGCAAATGATGAAAAACTGCACTATAGTACAGAATGCAAACTCTCCCTAATTGTTATTTGTGCCTAATTTTTCCTAGTACCTGTGGTCACAAAAGAATTTAGCATATCATGCAAAAATTTGTTTTCTCTTAAAGACATTTGCAGGAGTTTCAACATGTTCTACTGCCGGTAGTTTCAGTGAATTACAGCCTTCTGTTTCTCACACAAAAAGAGATTCGTTTCAATAAAAATGACTACCTATGGTGTTCCATTTCAACTGAAAAATCTGAAATCTGGTACTGTAGTGATAGATTTCATTCAGACAATCAACTTTGACTCCCCAATCCAATGTAAGTGCCTCATGCGCAAAAAGCGATCAAAGCTTTCTGATTTGTGTCATTTTTTATACTGCTTGTCTTTTTACCCATTTAATGTCTCAAAATTCAAAAATTACTCTCATGTAATACTGTTCAACCATTCTCAGCATTTTGACGTACTACATATCAACTTGATATTAACTGATTTGACTGACAGGAAAATGTAATAACACTGCGAATAAAATGTGAATCAAAGCCACATTGTGAGCACTTTATAATTTTGTGCACATATTAAGGTTTTCTATCAATATGAATTGTAAATTATTTGAGTTGTGCACATCAAAATCAGCGTATAGTTGTTTTGTTTTTTACTTTCAGTTAATGGGTTAGCTGAGAAGCTGTACAGTTAATCCAACTAATATCTAGCCATGTGTGTTTTTGCGTGCATGTTTGTCAGTGCCTCCTGTTGCAGCAGAAGCTTTAAAAACTTGACTTGAAAAGGATTAATTTCAATCTTGTCTTTTCATGTGCCAAGAGCATTCCGCTGTTTTTTACAATGATTTTCGTCTGTGTCATACTTTCTGTGGTTTCTAACATTTGCCCTCTGCCTGTCACGTAGCTGCTAATAAATGTTTAATGTTTGCAGCAACTACCTGGTAATCTGCCCTTTGACTTTCCTGTCATGAATGTACAGTAAACAATGCAAAGCATTTTTTTATTTACCTAAATTGATGTTTATCACTTACATTTTAGAACAGTTACATGAAAATATGACCAGACACTATATAAATCCAGTTTCAGTGTGACACTACATTACTAACATTAATTTTATCTTGACCAGGAGAAGAAAAAAAGCTAATCCAAAGTTATTATAAGCATTTAAAGAAGAAATCTTTAAGAACATTTTAGAAAAGACTGGTCAGGATCATGTCTGCTTATGTACTTATGTCTTCTGTTGCTGAACACAGAAGTATTTTTATGAGAGTTAAGCCGCTTAACTTTGATCTATGAATCATTCAGACATAAAAAAACTCCTAAACTTAAGGTATGAACTAGAACTGTCTTCTTACAAAACAGGGTGCTTAGCATGAAGCAGTTTTGAATTTGTTTCTGAGACACTTGTTACCAGCAGCAGTTACAATGAAACAATCTCTCCCAGTTCTGTACCTGAATTTATGAAAAACACCACAGACAGGAGTAGACTGACAGAAAAAAAATTAGTTTTTAGCATCACGGAGTGATTTCTAAAAAGCTATCAGCTTGAAACTTACCCTGCGTGAAGGGGATGATTGAGGTGCATAAACCTCCCTTATACACAGGGAAATAATGTGCATTATAAGCTATCAACCTATTGCAGATGTGATGACCTACGGCAGGAGCATCGTGCACCATGACCAGGAGAGGAGCAGCGAAAAGCCTATTTGGCGAGTACAAAGAGCCATACTTGTCTTTAAATTGAAAAGTGGTTCATCAAATTTGCTTCAATTCAGTGGCCTTTGAACAGACTTGAAAGCTCTGGAGAACAAAGGGAGGTGTTAATCCAGATTTGGTGGCGAACACACCCCTCATTTCTGCTACCTGTGCGATCCCTTCTCTTTTCTAATGGTTATAATCAGTCTGACAGAGAGAGGTACCCCCAATCCTCGTGGTTTTTAGTATATCAATGGCCACCAGTGTGCTCTACATGGTCAAACTTTATAAGTTTATTATTTTACTTAGTACCCCTACACATAGTCCATTCTAAAACAGCCAAACTCTAACACAGTAGTTTAATCTAACCTCCCCAACAACCCCGCACCATTCCAAACCCTTTGTGTAGTGCCTTGAGATGACATGTGTTGTGAATTGGTGCTATATAAATAAAATAAACTGAAAACTGTATGAGAAAGTTTTACATTAAAAGCTAATGTTACATTTTGGTGTTATTTGACATAAGTGTTAAAATGGAGTTTTGACGAAAGTTCAGAATGAAAGACTTACCTTCACCGCCTCCACCTTCAAATGACTCTTCTGTGCGTCTCCCGGCCTTCCAATCAGCATCCTGTCCATCTGATTCTCCATCCAATCACCTTCCGACGCCTTGCTTTTATAGGACCTTCTGCCGTGTTCATCCTCGCTTGTCAGCTGAGCTCATCCCTCCACCCCACCTCCACCATCTTCCTCCACATCTATCCTGGCTTCCTCGCTCCCTGGCTGCCAATCCACCACCAGTGTCGGATCAGGGAGAAGACATCTTTAAATCTAAGCCTTACAAATGATCATCTTAGCTCATGTCATTCTCAGCATTCATGTCTTCCTCCCAGGTCCAAGCGCCAAAGAAATAACCATGTAATTTCTCATCATTAAAACTTTTCTAATTGCCATCCCTTTCTTTGTGAGTCTTTTCAGATTGAAATTCATCTCACATTGTAAGTGTGGGCATTTGGACAATAGGCAATCTTTAGATCTGGTCTGTTTTCATATATAAATATTTTCTGAACAATTTATTTTAATGATTAATTTATCTAAACCTTTAAGCATCACATGTCAACGTGGAAATAATTTAAATTGCAAATAACTAAAAATCATCCCGCTGCCACTTTTACAACGTAGCAGTGGAAAACTTAATGTGTTGACACACACACTACTGTTAGTTTTACATAGTTTTCTTTATTGCATTGAGGTTTGAAGTGGTCTGTATTCACAACACAGCTTAAATAGACACATTCAAAATGCACTCTGTAATTTCTTACATAAAAATTACCATTACCAAACAAGTAGTCAGTAATACTTTATCTTTATATTGTTAGACAGTTATGTATAGCACAGGTAATTTGTTAGTCTGGGTCTTTGGAAACTTTAAACCACAATACATAAAGTGTTTAGAGGTAAATAAGCCAGAAAAACTAAAGTGTATGTATAAAAAGTCATATGTAAAAGTACTGTATGGCTGTTGGAAATGACTATAATGACATATGAAGGGGGTAGCACATATTAAGATGAGGGTTACTCTTTCCAAAGGTTCTTGCCCAAAAACTTTTGGTTCCCCAAAATGTTATGATTTTACAGATACTGCAGGCCTCTTTGGCACTGATGCGTTCCAAACTGCAGATGGAAAGATAGTACCCTGCAATTACACCACAGCCTTGTAGAGGACACCTGGTATTTTGCCGTACACAAGAAATGTATAAGAAAAGTGTGTGCAACAACATTGTCTGCTCTGGGCTGGAGTACCTGATTTTCCTCAAGAAGAGGAATCTGTTCTTCTACAGTTTTGTTCCTGTTATACAACCTGCATTCAGACTGGATTGCCCACTTTTGTCTTAAATGATAAAATTCAAATAAATTGGTTAGTTGAATATCATAACTCTGGCTTTTAAAACTAATCCAAAACCTTTTGGTGGGGTTGAGGTCAGGGTCATTTCAGCTGAAGTTATCTTGTTTTCTTTTTATATATTTATATTTCAAAGATCATTGAGAATAAAGTTGAACTGAAGTCAGATAACCTCTTTGTGTGCACAAACTTGATTCTCGTTCTTCATGTTTCCCAAACCCAGTTTTAACTTCTTTCTTCACATCATTGTCTTGTTGGAACAGAATTGTGTCCAACTTTCCACCTAGCTGTTGTCTAGTTGTTGATTAGGGGTAAAGTTGAAAAATTTGGACACAGCTTTTTTGTTCTTCATTATTCTATTCACCATGTACAATGCGCCAGTACTACTGGCAGACAGCTGGGCCTATAACAAGCATGCGAGATTAGTCAATCATAATGCTGATAATGCTACCACCTCTATGCTTGACAGTAGGTAAGGTTAGCCTAAACTTGACTCCAAACATTAATTTTGTCATGCAACAAAACAGGTAAATCTTTGTCCATTTTAACAATAAAGCTCTTCTTCTTTGAGCACTTGGCTTGGTCATCTGAGTTGCTGCAATTTTCCTTCAACTTTGATGACACTGATTTAGGAACATGGGCTTGTCTGTATATAATTGTGCCTGTCGAGTCATATTCTATAAATAAAAATATTTGTTTTAAGTTATGCACCCAATTTTCTGTTTTAAAAAAATAACTGAAGTTAAATGTTGTATAATCATTCCACCTTGTCAATAGAACAGTTAAATAAAGCTAATCATGTCCATGGTGAATGTATGTCAACTACTAAATGGAACTGTACCTGTTCATAGAGGTCTAAGTAAATGTTCAAAAAGACTTTCTGCATCTAAAGCATTGTGTTGGTTCTTGACAAAGTTCTTACTATGTGCAGTAATCCCAATCCCCACTGTATTTGTTTAGGTTGAACAACACTCCTTAATGTGCTTAGGTTTTTACTTTTTCCTTTGTCTGATCATATGTGGGCAAAGGAAAATAATTTATAAACCATATAATTCCTAAATTTCTTCGAAGAAAAAACTCAGTTGTTCCTATACAGAGACCTGCACTTACCAATCAAGGATTTCTTAATGCTACTTACCACGATCCTGGTAACCTGTCTTGCTTTTGAAATGTTGAACAAAGATTTTAGCCATCATGTACAAGTTATAATTAGTCCTTACAGCTGCTCAGTCCTCAGCCGTAAGCTTGAGGACTGAGCATCTATTTTGCTGTGCACTTAAAGCTCAGTGAATCGACCTTTATGAGTCGCACACAAAAAGAAATGCATTAGAAACATTTTTTTTCCCAGAAATCCTGCAAGTAGTTTGTAGGGAGCAAACTCATCAACACTTCAGTGACATCAGTTAAATAACATATCTTTTCAATTATCCAGTTTATGCCATAGATTTTTTAAAATAATGTGAAGATCATCTGACTAAAAACAGAAAGTGTAAGGGCAATATTGCCCCCTTTGTTGTTCCGTTTGTTGTATGCATCACGTCTGATTAAGAGTGCACAGAAGTTTAGATGCATCAAATCTGAGGGAAACCAAGGAAGCAAGTGAGGTCAGCTGTATGTGTTGTGAGTAATCTGAAACATCTACTTGCTCTGTTTGTACATTCCCCTCTCTGCTTTGTTTTCCACTTAATTTTCAAAGACATGCGCCTTCTCCTTTGCGGTTTGTCACACAGTCTCTCTTAATTGCAGCCACGGCCAAGCAGAGCATCCGCTAGAAAGCAAGCACATGAAAGCCATACAGATACGATATCAGGCATTCATAAAAAAGAAAAAAAAAGAGATGAGTGCTCTGAGGAGGCAACAGCAGCAAATAATCTGAGGCTTGTTAGCCATCCTCATGTTTTTTTATTTGAAACCCTATCAGTAAGCAAATAAAGCAAATGTTCTCCTCTGCTAATTTAGTGGACACAGAGAGAGTGTGGGGGGCTACTTTCTTACACAGAACAAAAAGTTGCATGACACAGCAATCAGGAAAAATAACAAAACTGTTACTGCTATGTAGCAATGTGTAAATGTGTAACACATTTCAACAGAATATATACATTTAATCTGAAATGAAAACATAAAATACACTTACGTTTACCCAGTAATAAGTATTTGGATTCAAGGACTATTTTGGACCTGAGATCTCAGCAGAATTTGAACATAAAGTCAGAATGAAAGCACATATTGTTTATGCTGATTTGAATTATAGGACTGTATGGACCTGGATTGCTTTGTAAATGCTACATTTTATTAGATTTTCCTTTATTGCCTCATGCTTTGGTGGAGAATATGCGCTCCTGTTGTAAGAGCATGACTGATGCAGGTGATGTTTTGAACAGGATGTGTCTTCACAACATGTTACCAGAACAGACTGCTGTCTTCCAGTCAGCTGTGCCTTTTATTAAGTTCACTTATTAACATTCATTCTAGGAACTATTGGTAATCTTTTGATGTGGTATTGATTTATAGTGCTCCAATATGGGGTAAGAACGCTGTCAAAAACAATGTGTATGTAAAGACGGAAATGTGTGCATATTAGTCAATAGTTGTGCATAAGTAAAATCCAAAAGAGGTATTGTATATTTTCTCTATAAGAATACAAAATAAAATGTTACAGCTTCAAGAAATTACAAACACAAAGTTCAAGTTTACACTTGTGATTTATTCTTTATGAATACAATATGCTATAAGAGTTTGTGAATACGATTTCTTTTCTATGAAAATACGAATTTACATCAGTTTCCTTGGAAACTTAATCCTGTGCCGTTACAGTTCCTCTAGAAGAAGTCACAGCCTGGAGACTGAAATTCCCCTCAAAGTTATAAAAAAAAAACTTCACTTAAAATGGCTTGATTGTTCCTATGGTTGCTTTTGGGTTTTATGTTTAAAGTTGTTTTGACATCACTTTCACTTCAAATGAACAAGGAATATATGGTACTTTGCCTTCGGGCATCATAAAAAAGTTTAGCTATTAAAGAAAGTCCCGCTACTTTTGGACAAATTGACAATGAGTATAACTCCCAAGTTCTTTCTCACCAGTTTCTGTACAAAGCAGATAATGTTTCAAGGTCCATTAAGAAGCGTGTTCTCAGACATGCTGTGCAGGAAAGAGCCCTGTAGAGAGAATCACCAGTCAGCACAATTTAAGATGCAAAGCAAAAAGCTAAGTTTAGAAAGCAGGAAAGAACTACTGTTAGTTTGGTCTGAGGCACAAAAAGAGGCAAATTATTGCTATCAGTGGGTAAACATGCTAGCATTAGTGTAGCACTTCAGTAAACTGCTATTAATGAAAACATCTTCAGCAGGAACAAACTGTGGTGGAATGTGTCGAATCACAGATATCAAGAGAAAATAAGGCAGCTCAGCAAAAACTGTTGGTAGTAAATATCTGTTGCAGATCCTTGGGACTGGCAAGTAGTCTTAAATTGCTCCGAATCTTATTGATGACAAAAATAGGAGCAATATGATTCAACTCTACTTCATATAAAATAAATTAAAAAAAATGAGTCAAGAGAGTCACTGAACCTTGTGACAAAAACTTGTAAACATTTGCTGGCAAAAAAATTATAAAACAACAAATAGATTCAACAGTTAATGACATTCGGGGACAGCATAATATTAAACCGGCTGTATTAAACAGCAGCTCTGTAATGGTTATTCCATGGGATAACCATTACAGAGCCTTGAAAACATCCCATGCATTTTATTTTTTTATTTTTTACATTTTCCTGGATTGCAATGCAATTTACTCGTACTTGTACTCGTCATCTTCCTTTTTTTCCGGGACCGGGTCACGGGGGCAGCAGACTCAGCAGAGACGCCCAGACGTCCCTCTCCCTAGACACCTCCTCCAGCTCCTCTGGGGGGAGCCCAAGGCGTTCCCAGGCCAGCCGAGAGACATGGTCCCTCCAGCGTGTAAACATTGTTTTTGCGAAGAATTGTTCATGATATGTGAAACCCTCAGAAGAACTATGCCATTTTCTCCATTATCTCAATTCAGCAATCTCAATTTTTCTTTAGGCATCTAGGAAAACTTATTATGGAAAATGTTTGGTGTGACTGCAAGTCTGGTCATTTCTGAGGCCAATAGTTCACAGTTGGGTTCAAAGAAACTTCTACATACAACATCTTAAGATGTGTTTTTAAGAAACACCCCTTAAATCAGCAAGTTGAAGAACTTTAAACTGCATTATTGATATAAGCATGTGTTGCATTAATGCATTAAAAAGTTCATCATTATTTTCTTAAACTTAGTTCGTAAAACCAGAACTCGAGAAAACTGATGATGCTAAAAACACAGTGATTACTAAGCTGGTTACACTGTCTCCTACCATACTATGTGGAATGGCTTATAGAAATACGCGAGTGCTCTACCCTTTAAGAAATAAAAGGGATGTTGTAGAAGTCCTGCCACGTCTTTGAGATGCGTGTATAGCTGTTTATGTGCTCCTGTTCTGAAAGGTGAATGTGTGTTGGAACCAAGTCCCACTAAGGAGGTAAGAAACTTACTAGCTGCAGCATACTAATTTTATCAGGCTTAGCTCCATCATTACACCCTTTTCGGAATGTGATTAAGCCTTAAAATAAAAGATTTAATAATTATTAAAAATACAAATAAATGTAAAACAACAAATATAAATATAACAAATATCTAAGGTTTGTGTCATCTGCAATTGGATAAAACAATGTCAGTACATTCGTTGTAGCTTAGGTACACATAAGCTTGATTATATCCAGCAACAAAAAAAGTATAAATCCCATGAGTCCAGAAAAAAAGTAAAACTATACATTTTCATAAAACTATATTAATAAAAAAAAACCTGCAAATGATGAAAAACTGCACTATAGTACAGAATGCAAACTCTCCCTAATTGTTATTTGTGCCTAATTTTTCCTAGTACCTGTGGTCACAAAAGAATTTAGCATATCATGCAAAAATTTGTTTTCTCTTAAAGACATTTGCAGGAGTTTCAACATGTTCTACTGCCGGTAGTTTCAGTGAATTACAGCCTTCTGTTTCTCACACAAAAAGAGATTCGTTTCAATAAAAATGACTACCTATGGTGTTCCATTTCAACTGAAAAATCTGAAATCTGGTACTGTAGTGATAGATTTCATTCAGACAATCAACTTTGACTCCCCAATCCAATGTAAGTGCCTCATGCGCAAAAAGCGATCAAAGCTTTCTGATTTGTGTCATTTTTTATACTGCTTGTCTTTTTACCCATTTAATGTCTCAAAATTCAAAAATTACTCTCATGTAATACTGTTCAACCATTCTCAGCATTTTGACGTACTACATATCAACTTGATATTAACTGATTTGACTGACAGGAAAATGTAATAACACTGCGAATAAAATGTGAATCAAAGCCACATTGTGAGCACTTTATAATTTTGTGCACATATTAAGGTTTTCTATCAATATGAATTGTAAATTATTTGAGTTGTGCACATCAAAATCAGCGTATAGTTGTTTTGTTTTTTACTTTCAGTTAATGGGTTAGCTGAGAAGCTGTACAGTTAATCCAACTAATATCTAGCCATGTGTGTTTTTGCGTGCATGTTTGTCAGTGCCTCCTGTTGCAGCAGAAGCTTTAAAAACTTGACTTGAAAAGGATTATTTTCAATCTTGTCTTTTCATGTGCCAAGAGCATTCCGCTGTTTTTTACAATGATTTTCGTCTGTGTCATACTTTCTGTGGTTTCTAACATTTGCCCTCTGCCTGTCACGTAGCTGCTAATAAATGTTTAATGTTTGCAGCAACTACCTGGTAATCTGCCCTTTGACTTTCCTGTCATGAATGTACAGTAAACAATGCAAAGCATTTTTTTATTTACCTAAATTGATGTTTATCACTTACATTTTAGAACAGTTACATGAAAATATGACCAGACACTATATAAATCCAGTTTCAGTGTGACACTACATTACTAACATTAATTTTATCTTGACCAGGAGAAGAAAAAAAGCTAATCCAAAGTTATTATAAGCATTTAAAGAAGAAATCTTTAAGAACATTTTAGAAAAGACTGGTCAGGATCATGTCTGCTTATGTACTTATGTCTTCTGTTGCTGAACACAGAAGTATTTTTATGAGAGTTAAGCCGCTTAACTTTGATCTATGAATCATTCAGACATAAAAAAACTCCTAAACTTAAGGTATGAACTAGAACTGTCTTCTTACAAAACAGGGTGCTTAGCATGAAGCAGTTTTGAATTTGTTTCTGAGACACTTGTTACCAGCAGCAGTTACAATGAAACAATCTCTCCCAGTTCTGTACCTGAATTTATGAAAAACACCACAGACAGGAGTAGACTGACAGAAAAAAAATTAGTTTTTAGCATCACGGAGTGATTTCTAAAAAGCTATCAGCTTGAAACTTACCCTGCGTGAAGGGGATGATTGAGGTGCATAAACCTCCCTTATACACAGGGAAATAATGTGCATTATAAGCTATCAACCTATTGCAGATGTGATGACCTACGGCAGGAGCATCGTGCACCATGACCAGGAGAGGAGCAGCGAAAAGCCTATTTGGCGAGTACAAAGAGCCATACTTGTCTTTAAATTGAAAAGTGGTTCATCAAATTTGCTTCAATTCAGTGGCCTTTGAACAGACTTGAAAGCTCTGGAGAACAAAGGGAGGTGTTAATCCAGATTTGGTGGCGAACACACCCCTCATTTCTGCTACCTGTGCGATCCCTTCTCTTTTCTAATGGTTATAATCAGTCTGACAGAGAGAGGTACCCCCAATCCTCGTGGTTTTTAGTATATCAATGGCCACCAGTGTGCTCTACATGGTCAAACTTTATAAGTTTATTATTTTACTTAGTACCCCTACACATAGTCCATTCTAAAACAGCCAAACTCTAACACAGTAGTTTAATCTAACCTCCCCAACAACCCCGCACCATTCCAAACCCTTTGTGTAGTGCCTTGAGATGACATGTGTTGTGAATTGGTGCTATATAAATAAAATAAACTGAAAACTGTATGAGAAAGTTTTACATTAAAAGCTAATGTTACATTTTGGTGTTATTTGACATAAGTGTTAAAATGGAGTTTTGACGAAAGTTCAGAATGAAAGACTTACCTTCACCGCCTCCACCTTCAAATGACTCTTCTGTGCGTCTCCCGGCCTTCCAATCAGCATCCTGTCCATCTGATTCTCCATCCAATCACCTTCCGACGCCTTGCTTTTATAGGACCTTCTGCCGTGTTCATCCTCGCTTGTCAGCTGAGCTCATCCCTCCACCCCACCTCCACCATCTTCCTCCACATCTATCCTGGCTTCCTCGCTCCCTGGCTGCCAATCCACCACCAGTGTCGGATCAGGGAGAAGACATCTTTAAATCTAAGCCTTACAAATGATCATCTTAGCTCATGTCATTCTCAGCATTCATGTCTTCCTCCCAGGTCCAAGCGCCAAAGAAATAACCATGTAATTTCTCATCATTAAAACTTTTCTAATTGCCATCCCTTTCTTTGTGAGTCTTTTCAGATTGAAATTCATCTCACATTGTAAGTGTGGGCATTTGGACAATAGGCAATCTTTAGATCTGGTCTGTTTTCATATATAAATATTTTCTGAACAATTTATTTTAATGATTAATTTATCTAAACCTTTAAGCATCACATGTCAACGTGGAAATAATTTAAATTGCAAATAACTAAAAATCATCCCGCTGCCACTTTTACAACGTAGCAGTGGAAAACTTAATGTGTTGACACACACACTACTGTTAGTTTTACATAGTTTTCTTTATTGCATTGAGGTTTGAAGTGGTCTGTATTCACAACACAGCTTAAATAGACACATTCAAAATGCACTCTGTAATTTCTTACATAAAAATTACCATTACCAAACAAGTAGTCAGTAATACTTTATCTTTATATTGTTAGACAGTTATGTATAGCACAGGTAATTTGTTAGTCTGGGTCTTTGGAAACTTTAAACCACAATACATAAAGTGTTTAGAGGTAAATAAGCCAGAAAAACTAAAGTGTATGTATAAAAAGTCATATGTAAAAGTACTGTATGGCTGTTGGAAATGACTATAATGACATATGAAGGGGGTAGCACATATTAAGATGAGGGTTACTCTTTCCAAAGGTTCTTGCCCAAAAACTTTTGGTTCCCCAAAATGTTATGATTTTACAGATACTGCAGGCCTCTTTGGCACTGATGCGTTCCAAACTGCAGATGGAAAGATAGTACCCTGCAATTACACCACAGCCTTGTAGAGGACACCTGGTATTTTGCCGTACACAAGAAATGTATAAGAAAAGTGTGTGCAACAACATTGTCTGCTCTGGGCTGGAGTACCTGATTTTCCTCAAGAAGAGGAATCTGTTCTTCTACAGTTTTGTTCCTGTTATACAACCTGCATTCAGACTGGATTGCCCACTTTTGTCTTAAATGATAAAATTCAAATAAATTGGTTAGTTGAATATCATAACTCTGGCTTTTAAAACTAATCCAAAACCTTTTGGTGGGGTTGAGGTCAGGGTCATTTCAGCTGAAGTTATCTTGTTTTCTTTTTATATATTTATATTTCAAAGATCATTGAGAATAAAGTTGAACTGAAGTCAGATAACCTCTTTGTGTGCACAAACTTGATTCTCGTTCTTCATGTTTCCCAAACCCAGTTTTAACTTCTTTCTTCACATCATTGTCTTGTTGGAACAGAATTGTGTCCAACTTTCCACCTAGCTGTTGTCTAGTTGTTGATTAGGGGTAAAGTTGAAAAATTTGGACACAGCTTTTTTGTTCTTCATTATTCTATTCACCATGTACAATGCGCCAGTACTACTGGCAGACAGCTGGGCCTATAACAAGCATGCGAGATTAGTCAATCATAATGCTGATAATGCTACCACCTCTATGCTTGACAGTAGGTAAGGTTAGCCTAAACTTGACTCCAAACATTAATTTTGTCATGCAACAAAACAGGTAAATCTTTGTCCATTTTAACAATAAAGCTCTTCTTCTTTGAGCACTTGGCTTGGTCATCTGAGTTGCTGCAATTTTCCTTCAACTTTGATGACACTGATTTAGGAACATGGGCTTGTCTGTATATAATTGTGCCTGTCGAGTCATATTCTATAAATAAAAATATTTGTTTTAAGTTATGCACCCAATTTTCTGTTTTAAAAAAATAACTGAAGTTAAATGTTGTATAATCATTCCACCTTGTCAATAGAACAGTTAAATAAAGCTAATCATGTCCATGGTGAATGTATGTCAACTACTAAATGGAACTGTACCTGTTCATAGAGGTCTAAGTAAATGTTCAAAAAGACTTTCTGCATCTAAAGCATTGTGTTGGTTCTTGACAAAGTTCTTACTATGTGCAGTAATCCCAATCCCCACTGTATTTGTTTAGGTTGAACAACACTCCTTAATGTGCTTAGGTTTTTACTTTTTCCTTTGTCTGATCATATGTGGGCAAAGGAAAATAATTTATAAACCATATAATTCCTAAATTTCTTCGAAGAAAAAACTCAGTTGTTCCTATACAGAGACCTGCACTTACCAATCAAGGATTTCTTAATGCTACTTACCACGATCCTGGTAACCTGTCTTGCTTTTGAAATGTTGAACAAAGATTTTAGCCATCATGTACAAGTTATAATTAGTCCTTACAGCTGCTCAGTCCTCAGCCGTAAGCTTGAGGACTGAGCATCTATTTTGCTGTGCACTTAAAGCTCAGTGAATCGACCTTTATGAGTCGCACACAAAAAGAAATGCATTAGAAACATTTTTTTTCCCAGAAATCCTGCAAGTAGTTTGTAGGGAGCAAACTCATCAACACTTCAGTGACATCAGTTAAATAACATATCTTTTCAATTATCCAGTTTATGCCATAGATTTTTTAAAATAATGTGAAGATCATCTGACTAAAAACAGAAAGTGTAAGGGCAATATTGCCCCCTTTGTTGTTCCGTTTGTTGTATGCATCACGTCTGATTAAGAGTGCACAGAAGTTTAGATGCATCAAATCTGAGGGAAACCAAGGAAGCAAGTGAGGTCAGCTGTATGTGTTGTGAGTAATCTGAAACATCTACTTGCTCTGTTTGTACATTCCCCTCTCTGCTTTGTTTTCCACTTAATTTTCAAAGACATGCGCCTTCTCCTTTGCGGTTTGTCACACAGTCTCTCTTAATTGCAGCCACGGCCAAGCAGAGCATCCGCTAGAAAGCAAGCACATGAAAGCCATACAGATACGATATCAGGCATTCATAAAAAAGAAAAAAAAAGAGATGAGTGCTCTGAGGAGGCAACAGCAGCAAATAATCTGAGGCTTGTTAGCCATCCTCATGTTTTTTTATTTGAAACCCTATCAGTAAGCAAATAAAGCAAATGTTCTCCTCTGCTAATTTAGTGGACACAGAGAGAGTGTGGGGGGCTACTTTCTTACACAGAACAAAAAGTTGCATGACACAGCAATCAGGAAAAATAACAAAACTGTTACTGCTATGTAGCAATGTGTAAATGTGTAACACATTTCAACAGAATATATACATTTAATCTGAAATGAAAACATAAAATACACTTACGTTTACCCAGTAATAAGTATTTGGATTCAAGGACTATTTTGGACCTGAGATCTCAGCAGAATTTGAACATAAAGTCAGAATGAAAGCACATATTGTTTATGCTGATTTGAATTATAGGACTGTATGGACCTGGATTGCTTTGTAAATGCTACATTTTATTAGATTTTCCTTTATTGCCTCATGCTTTGGTGGAGAATATGCGCTCCTGTTGTAAGAGCATGACTGATGCAGGTGATGTTTTGAACAGGATGTGTCTTCACAACATGTTACCAGAACAGACTGCTGTCTTCCAGTCAGCTGTGCCTTTTATTAAGTTCACTTATTAACATTCATTCTAGGAACTATTGGTAATCTTTTGATGTGGTATTGATTTATAGTGCTCCAATATGGGGTAAGAACGCTGTCAAAAACAATGTGTATGTAAAGACGGAAATGTGTGCATATTAGTCAATAGTTGTGCATAAGTAAAATCCAAAAGAGGTATTGTATATTTTCTCTATAAGAATACAAAATAAAATGTTACAGCTTCAAGAAATTACAAACACAAAGTTCAAGTTTACACTTGTGATTTATTCTTTATGAATACAATATGCTATAAGAGTTTGTGAATACGATTTCTTTTCTATGAAAATACGAATTTACATCAGTTTCCTTGGAAACTTAATCCTGTGCCGTTACAGTTCCTCTAGAAGAAGTCACAGCCTGGAGACTGAAATTCCCCTCAAAGTTATAAAAAAAAAACTTCACTTAAAATGGCTTGATTGTTCCTATGGTTGCTTTTGGGTTTTATGTTTAAAGTTGTTTTGACATCACTTTCACTTCAAATGAACAAGGAATATATGGTACTTTGCCTTCGGGCATCATAAAAAAGTTTAGCTATTAAAGAAAGTCCCGCTACTTTTGGACAAATTGACAATGAGTATAACTCCCAAGTTCTTTCTCACCAGTTTCTGTACAAAGCAGATAATGTTTCAAGGTCCATTAAGAAGCGTGTTCTCAGACATGCTGTGCAGGAAAGAGCCCTGTAGAGAGAATCACCAGTCAGCACAATTTAAGATGCAAAGCAAAAAGCTAAGTTTAGAAAGCAGGAAAGAACTACTGTTAGTTTGGTCTGAGGCACAAAAAGAGGCAAATTATTGCTATCAGTGGGTAAACATGCTAGCATTAGTGTAGCACTTCAGTAAACTGCTATTAATGAAAACATCTTCAGCAGGAACAAACTGTGGTGGAATGTGTCGAATCACAGATATCAAGAGAAAATAAGGCAGCTCAGCAAAAACTGTTGGTAGTAAATATCTGTTGCAGATCCTTGGGACTGGCAAGTAGTCTTAAATTGCTCCGAATCTTATTGATGACAAAAATAGGAGCAATATGATTCAACTCTACTTCATATAAAATAAATTAAAAAAAATGAGTCAAGAGAGTCACTGAACCTTGTGACAAAAACTTGTAAACATTTGCTGGCAAAAAAATTATAAAACAACAAATAGATTCAACAGTTAATGACATTCGGGGACAGCATAATATTAAACCGGCTGTATTAAACAGCAGCTCTGTAATGGTTATTCCATGGGATAACCATTACAGAGCCTTGAAAACATCCCATGCATTTTATTTTTTTATTTTTTACATTTTCCTGGATTGCAATGCAATTTACTCGTACTTGTACTCGTCATCTTCCTTTTTTTCCGGGACCGGGTCACGGGGGCAGCAGACTCAGCAGAGACGCCCAGACGTCCCTCTCCCTAGACACCTCCTCCAGCTCCTCTGGGGGGAGCCCAAGGCGTTCCCAGGCCAGCCGAGAGACATGGTCCCTCCAGCGTGTAAACATTGTTTTTGCGAAGAATTGTTCATGATATGTGAAACCCTCAGAAGAACTATGCCATTTTCTCCATTATCTCAATTCAGCAATCTCAATTTTTCTTTAGGCATCTAGGAAAACTTATTATGGAAAATGTTTGGTGTGACTGCAAGTCTGGTCATTTCTGAGGCCAATAGTTCACAGTTGGGTTCAAAGAAACTTCTACATACAACATCTTAAGATGTGTTTTTAAGAAACACCCCTTAAATCAGCAAGTTGAAGAACTTTAAACTGCATTATTGATATAAGCATGTGTTGCATTAATGCATTAAAAAGTTCATCATTATTTTCTTAAACTTAGTTCGTAAAACCAGAACTCGAGAAAAGTGATGATGCTAAAAACACAGTGATTACAAAACTGGTTACACTGTTTCCTACCATACTATGTGGAATGGCTTATAGAAATACGCGAGTGCTCTACCCTTTAAGAAATAAAAGGGATGTTGTAGAAGTCCTGCCACGTCTTTGAGATGCTTGTATAGTTGTTTATGTGCTCCTGTTCTGAAAGGTGAATGTGTGTTGGAACCAAGTCCCACTAAGGAGGTAAGAAACTTACTAGCTGCAGCATACTAATTTTATCAGGCTTAGCTCCATCATTACACCCTTTTCGGAATGTGATTAAGCCTTAAAATAAAAGATTTAATAATTATTAAAAATACAAATAAATGTAAAACAACAAATATAAATATAACAAATATCTAAGGTTTGTGTCATCTGCAATTGGATAAAACAATGTCAGTACATTCGTTGTAGCTTTAAACCACAGGTTTGGGCCGTCCCCTGGACCTCCTCCTGGTGGGACTTGCCTGGAACACCTCTCGAGGAAGGCGTCCAGGAGGCATCTGGTATAGATGCCCGAGCCACCTCAACTGGCTCCTCTCGATGTGGAGGAGCAGTGCTTCCCCCTCCTGAGGCAATGAATGCAATGAATGCAATGAATGCAATTTAATTCAGTGTAATTTTCGATAGCAGTCTGAAAATAGTCTAAACTAGTACATTTATATTGAAATTCAGAAAAGTTGTAGATCTTGTAATTACATTTCTAGTTTAATATGTTGGATTTAACATAAAATGGGAAAATTCCTAGAAACAATTATTTCTGGGTTTTAAAATAGGTTACAAGCTCCTATGGAGCTTTTTTATATAAAACAGAAATCAATATATGCAACATCCCAAACGAAGTAAGAAAATTACTGATAACCAAGGACATCTGAGAGACTCTCTGTGTCTATGTGTGTCTCTCCTCACCTCTTCCTTTTCAGGTGTCTTCACACAGCTGCAGCTCATCATGACCAATGAGGAACAGATCCCTTGAGGCAAATGCCAGATTGTTTTGCTTTCTTGCTTGGTAATCAGGCCAACCTTATCTTGTTTCTTTTCCTTCCTCGAGTTCTGACACAAATTCTTGCTGTTCTCCTTTTTAAAATCAACCGGTCCCCTGTTCATGCTCAGTTCCTACGCTCCAATGCTCTGCTTCCTCATTCTCTGCAATTGCTGGAGAAATTCCCCCAAGATTTTGTTTGTGAATCACCTCACTGCTCCTCTGCCCGCCCCTCTGTTATCACCTCATCATAATCTAGATCTCCTACTTCAGACAATAATCAGTTTTCTATTCTCCTCAGTGCCTAATCGGAAGCCTGGCGAAAACCCAGAAGAACCATCAATCTGTACATTGATTTCAATAAACCTTTCAAACCTTGATGTTGTGTCCGTAATTGTTACCAGGGGTAGAGTCTATATTCAAACCACCGTGAGAGGTTTGTGTGACACGACAAACCCATCATTTCTGATTTATGTCTGGGGAAAGAAATATGGGGGCTGCTGTATTCTTTTGTAACAAGAGTCAGTCAGACCTTACAGCACTGATGGGAATAAAATAAAGATTATCCAATATGGAATCTAGTGGTACTTCACAAGTATTGCCTGGATTCAACATCCTTCTGGCACCTTTGTGCAGAACAAATCAGGCATTACGAAAGTTAGAAAATAAAGTTTGAGTTTCAGTTTAAGAAATTGTTTGTGACTTATTTTGCAAAGGTGTTTACATCAGCTTACATCAAAGGTTATGCATACATTTTTCAATTCCTGAAATCGAGAAATAATGGTGCAAGTTGAAAACCTCTCCCTAAAGTAGCTTATTGAATTGAAATGACCTAAAAACTTTAGAGACAGAGAATGTCAAAAACCATTTGAGAAGAGATAAAGCTTGATTGATAAAAACACTGAGAGCGTAACAAATATACTCAGGATCATATGAAAAAAGCCCTAAAACAGCTGTGGCTTGACTGCAAATGTTCAGAGGATTTCCCTCTTTTTCTGCTTCAGCACGATAAAAACAGATCCAATAAAGCAAAGAGGAAGCTGGACCCAACACAACACACGCTCTTAACAGATGTTGTTCAATGGAGAATTGCCTTGGAGACAAGCTACCAGCATCTCAAACACAGATCTGCGATCTGTTCTGTCTTCTGTCTTCCATTTTAAACATATACCCATCTTATGTCCATACTTTTTTGTATAATTAATTAAAAAAATTAAGTTATAAATTATACTGCATAAAATATGAAATCTTGGCAACCTATTGGAGTTTTACCCTTCTCTATTCTGACAATAGAATAGAGCAAGGAACACAAAAGGGTCGGTAGCTGAGTGTTCAGAGTGGAATTTCTTGATCAATACTGTGCATTAACAGGCTCAATGGTAACGTTCATAACTGACTAACTGTTTCCTGCAATAAAGACAGTGAGGAAGAGTTCTATAGTACCACAGATTCAGAATACTGTGAGGATTTGTTCAGAAATCTGACTGGTAGTGATGAGGAGAATGATAACAGCTGTTGATACCATGAACCACCTGCTTTAACATCACCGTTTGCAGCGTTTAGGCTCCAGGCACACACATAATGGAGTGTGCTAGATGGAAGTTGGGCAATGGGGTAGGTTCTACAGTGAAACTGTTATTTATTTTTCTGTCTTCACATGTGCAAATATTGCTATTTTCTTTGAGATGCTAACCAATCATGCAAGTTATCTAAAGTTGACTGATTTTATCTATCCCCAGTGAACAGAGATGTATAACTATCATTTAAAGACAGGATAAGCAGACATTATCAGTTAATCAAATGAAACAAATTTTAGTCTAATAAACAACAATTAATCATAAGTTGATTATTTTTTGTATTCCTAACAGTAACCAGACAGGATGCTATGGTTAAAACCTGTTTTAATGCCCGGGGCACGTCTAGAAAGTTCTTCTAGGCGTGCCCCTTGCCAGACAAGAATGCAAGTCTTTTTTTAGGTCACAACAATGTCAAATATAGCAGCTGCAAAATGTGTCCACAAAAAAAGCAAACTTACAGCTTAACACTGGAGACAGGAGACATGATGGGAGATAACTGGCATGGCAGATAAGGAGGAGCAACAGACATGGAGCAAGTAAGCCAACAGGAAAATCCAGCAAACAGCAATATGCAACAAAGTGCTTATATAGAGAGAGAGGAAAGGGCACGACATAAATGAGGGTGATCAAGGTAATGGGCATGCACAGGTAGGTAGAAGGGAAGGTTGAGCAACTGAAAGAAGACACTGGAGCTAAATAGACATTTGCAGAACACTTAATAAAGAAGAAAAGACCAATGTAAACCAAAGGGAAAACAAACCAGAGTAGACATGGAATAAACTAAGAAACTAAGCACAAGGAATAAATAAGAAAACATCTAACTAATAATGACCACTAAGTATAGCAAAACAAGGAAAAAAATGAGCAATAATGAAAAACACACAGAGTAACCAAACCCTCACACCCAAGGATCATGACAGCCTGTGTTTTTAATAAAGTAAGTTACTTTTTCAAAATATGTAGAAATTATCATTTCTACAATTTTGTTAACATTCTATCATTTTGTCCTGCTTCAATTTTTGTACATGTTCCATTTTATTGTATACATAGAAAAAGTTAAAATTACATCAAAGTTTAATAATAATAAGTGTGATGGCGATTAAAGCACTGCCAAACTACAAAATATTATTTTTACTGCAATAGTCAGCTATTTGAAGATAAAAGGAACAGTTGAACTGATAGTACTGCTCTCTTTGTCCCAAAAGGGACTGTTTTGTTTCTTACTGGTGAACTTAACATTTTACAAAGAGCTAGTGTTATTTAAATAATTATGTGTTTTAAAGATTAATGTGACAGTCTAGTGCTGGGCTGAAATAAAAGAGCACTTCACTTCCTTCAAGATAGGTTATTTGAAAGACTGTCAAATTGTGCTTCATCATGTAGTCTACAGTGTTTTTGCCTAAAAACAAAATGTTCCCATGTTTGTTTATTCTCTCACTCACTCACTCACTCACTCACTCACTCACTCACTCACTCACCCACTCACATTTATACTTTTAAGTGAACTCTAGGGATTGGGTTAGCCACCTGTCGCTGTCTTACACTACTGGACCTTATTAATGCTTCATCATAATGTATCCTTAATAACAAGTCACAAACAAATATTGCAATATACTGCAAAGTTCTAGGTCTCAAATGTGAACTTCCTCATTACACTGTGTTATTTTCTATTTATATTTTTTGTCCTATTTATTCACAGTTTCCTAAATTTGTTTTTCCACATAGGTTCTTCAGTGGGAAGGAATCATGACTCTACTGCACTTTTGGTACAAATACAGCTTTCCTCCTGCTACTTTTATGACTATCCTGTCAATAATACACCCATTGTTATCATATCTGCACTGCTTCCTCACAATCAGCAGAGATTTCTAACACATATATATGGGAGCTTTACTACTCTACCATCAGTTTCAGCCTGCTGGGTAGGAGGTAGTTTCACAAGAATTGTTAACCAGAAGTGGCAAGTGAGGGGCTTCTCTTACCGAGCGATACAATGTGCCTACTTTGCTATTTTGTGCAATAGTTTTAACCTAGCAGAGCTCTCTGTGGCACACCTGAATCATACAGGCAAATTCAGTTTTTGTACTGAAACAAGATGCATGGGAGTTGGTCAATTCAATTCAATTCAATTCAATTCAGTTTATTTATATAGCGCCAATTCACAACACATGTCGTCTCAAAGCACTTCACAAAAGTCAGGTACATACATTCCAATTAATCTTAATCATTGAACAGTGCAGTCAGATTCAGTTATTCATTCAAATTGGATAAAAAGTTTTTCTATCTAAGGACACCCAACAAATTGCATCGAGTCAGAGATCTGTAGCAGTCACTCCTCCCGGATGAGCATGTAGAGACAGTGGACAGTCACTGGCGTTGACTTTGCAGCAATCCCTCATACTGAGCATGCATGTAGCGACAGTGGAGAGGAAAAACTCCCTTTTAACAGGAAGAAACCTCCAGCAGAACCAGGCTCAGTGTGAGCGGCCATCTGCCACAACCGGCTGGGGGTTAGAGAGAACAGAGCAGAGACACAAAGAGAACAAAGAAGCACTGATCCAGGAGTACTTTCTATGGGAAGGAAAAGTAAATGTTAATGGATGTAGCTTCTTTAGTTGTTTCACCTAGAAAGAAGGAACAGATAAACTCTGAGCCAGTTTTCAAGGTTAGAGTCTGAAAGAGAGCACATAAAGTTAGTCACAGCAAAAGCTCAGTCAATCGCCATGTCTAGGAGAGAGAAAGGGTTAAACACTGAAAGACATGACCATGTGGATCATCGGTAGAGGGTGAGCATTAAGTTGTTGCCAGCAGAAGCTTGGACGATGCCCCTCTCCAGAAAGGTGTCACAGGTAGACACAGAGTCAGGCCAGGTGTAGCTTCTAGGAAGAGAAAAGAGAGAGAACAAAGTTAAAAGCTGAAATAACAGCAAATAATGCAAAATTGTAGAGCAGTGTGAGAATGTAGCGAAGAGGGTGAGAGTGGTCACACTGATGATGATTTGTGCATTCAGCAGTACTGCACCACTTCACTATCCTTTGTAAGTTCTGTTCTGTTTATTTAAAAGCCTTTTTTAACTTAAAAAAAAAACCTTTATGTAGTTATTTTCACACAAAAGTTTACAATTCAGTTCAATTCAGGTTATTTATATAGCGCCAATTCACAACACATGTCGTCTCAAGGCACTTCACAAAAGTCAGCTACATACATTCCAATTAATCCTAACCATTGAACAGTGCAGTCAGATTCAGTTATTTATTCAAATTGGATAAAAAGTTTTTCTATCTAAGGAAACCCAACAGATTGCATCCAGTCAGAGATTTGTAGCAGTCACTCCTCCTTGATAAGCATGTAGCGACAGTGGAGAGGAAAAACTCCCTTTTAACAGGAAGAAACCTCCAGCAGAACCAGGCTCAGTGTGAGCGGCCATCTGCCACGACTGACTGAGGATTTGAGAGACCAGATCCAGGAGTACTTTCTATGGGAAGGAAAAGTAAATGTTAATGGATGTATAGAAGAGAATGTAGCGAAGAGAGTGAAAGTGGTCATTATGTCCTCCAGCAGCCTAAGCCTATAGCAGCATAACTGCAGAGATAGCTAAGGATAACCTAAGCCGCTCTAACTATAAGCTTTATCAAAAAGGAAAGTTCTAAGCCTAGCCTTAAAAGTAGATAGGGTGTCTGCCTCACGGACAAAAATTGGGAGCTGGTTCCACAGGAGAGGAGCCTGATAACTATAGGATCTGCCACCCATTCTACTTCTAGAGACTCTAAGAACGACCAGTAAACCTGCAGTCTGAGAACGAAGTGCTCTGTTAGGATTATATGGAACAATCAGATGTCTGATGTATGTTGGAGCTAGATCATTAAGGGCTTTATATGTGAGGAGGAGAATTTCTATCCTGGATTTAACAGGGAGCCAAAGGAGGGAAGCTAAAATAGGAGAAATAATTTTCTAATTTTCATCAGAACTCTTGCTGCAGCATCAGCTGAAGGCTTTTAATTGCATTTTGTGGACATCCTGATAGTAAAGAATTACAATAGTTCAGCCTTGAAGTAACAAATGCATGGACTAGTTTTTCAGCGTCTGTCCTGGATAGGATATTTCTAATTTTGGCAATGTTCCGAACAGAAACCTGTTTAATACTGGATTTAAATGACATGTCCTGGTCAAAAACAACACCAAGGTTTTTTACTTTATTACCGGAGGTCAATTTAATGCCATCCAGGTTAAGTGATTGACTAAGCAGTTTCTTTTTCTAAGACTCCTGGTCCAAAGACGACAACTTGTGTCTTGTCTGAATTTAGAAGCAGAAAATTTAGAGCCGTCCAAGTTTTTATGTCTTCAAGACATGCTTGTAGTCTATCTAACGGGTTGGGCTCATCAGGATTTATGGATAAGTAAAGCTGAGTGTCATCAGCGTAACAGTGAAAATTTATCCTATGCTGCCTGATAATTTTACCTATTGGAAGCATATATATAGTAAAGAGAATTGGCCCAAGTACTGAACCCTGTGGTACTCCACAATTAACCCTGGAGTTTAAAGATGATTTAATTTTACATGAACAAACTGGAATCTGTCACACAGATAAGATTTAAACCAACCTAGCGCTGTTCCCCTGATCCCTACAGCATATTCCAGCCTTTCTAAGAGAATATTATGGTCGACTGTATCAAATGCAGCACTGAGATCTAACAGGACCGGTACAGACACAAGTGCATTATCTGAGGCCATAAGAATATCATTAGTGACTTTCAGCAGAGCTGTTTCAGTGCTATGATGAGCTCTGAAGCCTGACTGAAACTCTTCAAACAGGTCATTGGTGTGTAAATGCTCACACATTTGATTAGTAATTGGTTGCACATCCACCAAAATGGTGAAATGACTTGGGAGGCATTGTGGGTAGCAAGTAAGCATAGGCTATTCATTCCTTTATTACTGCATCACATGGCAAATATGAAAAATTACAGATGGGATTTTGGACACAAATACCACATACATCTAACTGGCAAATGAGATTCAATCCAAACATAAAATAATTTAAAATCTATTTTGGTTGCTCAATATAAAGGTGAGGTGAAATCAGTTTATAATTGCTCACGACAGGATGTGTCTCATTTCAACGTTCATCCATCTCAGTTCCAAACAAACTTGTAAACGTGTTGAATACATAAATCAAAAATATGTTATCTGCTTATATTTCTAACACTGGTTAACCTGTTAACTGAGCACAACTGAAATGTTCTTGTTCTACTTTCAGCTGTAGCACATTTAAGTTGAGTGCAACAATATTCCCAGATCTGAGCTTCAACTTCTGAAGTAAACAGAATGCAGCGTTATGATCCTGGAATCAATTAAGATATGTCATAAAATTCCTTTTCAGGACGTTGTTAGGTAAGGCGACCATTGTTGTATACAATCCTAAAGAGAAACATTTTAAGATGATAAAATAAGTGTGTTTATATTTATAGATTACGTTTTCATGTTTATAAAGCATAATAAAAAAAACAAAAAAAAACTACCTTTAAATAGTCCATATTTTACGAAAGACAATCAGAGCATGGTCCATGCCAGCAAAATAAAATATATGGGAGAGGATATTAGGCAGATGTTGCAAAATTAGACTCCTGGAACACAGTCAGTTATTTCATCCGGCTCAGCCACTGTTATACAACTTTCACTTGTAGTATCATGTTATTTTGCTTTATGAAAAAGATTTGAAATGAAGCTGACAGTTTTACAAACCGCTTGATTATAATGATGACCATAATAAAAAATAAACAATTATTAAGTGTTCCCTTTTGCATTATTGTATTCTCACTCAGGCTTTACTGCATTAGGCAGGCTCTCTGTTGAAATATTTTATGAATGAATTTGAAAATAAATATTCAGTATATATATTATCTCTGTTGGTCCACATCACTGACTCTAATGTGCGTTTAAAATAGGCCAATTGACCTCATATCCAAGGAAATAATTAAGCAAACTGGAGGTAGATTTCTGAAGGTTGTAAATTGATAAACAAGCTTAGGGATATAGGAAGAAAAGAAAACCCTTTGGTTATTTATGGAAGATAATATACTTCTTGTTGTTGGGCTTGAAGGAGCTGCAGGGCCAACTGCTGAGGAGACAGCCCAGCTGGCCAAACTGACCATGAGGATACAAGGAATGTGGTGTGCTTGGAAATGGAGGCTTGGCAGCAGAATTATCAGCTGAGCAGCGCTTAGAGCTGCTGTCCAGGAAGTAAATACACCACTGCTTTCTCTGATTATTTGTTCCCTGCATAACAGGATTGATTATTAACTGCTACAATAATTTACCTTGTACCATGAACACCCAAAAGTGGGAAACTGCTAAATTAAAATGTTTTTGAATTTGTCGGGGGGATGGGCTCCACATACCAATCTCCCCCAGCAAAGTTCTATCCAGACATCAATACTGTGGCTCTGCTGCAAAACCTGCTTTCTTATTCTCTGGTGAATTGCAAGGTTGAAGCATGAAGTAGTAATTGAAGTAGTGAAGACAACCTCCAAACATTAGGCAGTACAATAGTTGGTTGCTATGGAGACTGACCACTGCTCATGTGCATTGTTGCCAACTCAGCTGCTGTGTCAATTCAATTCAATTCAGTTTTATTTATATAGCGCCAATTCACAACACATGTAGACTCCAGGCACTTCACAAAAGTCATGTACATACATTCCAATTAGTCCTAATCATTGAACAGTGCAGTCAGATTCAGTTATTTATTCAAATTGGATAAAAAGTTTTTCTGTCTAAGGAAACCCAGCAGATTGCATCCAGTCAGTGACTTGCAGCATTCCCTCCTCCCGGATGAGCATGTAGAGACAGTGGAAAGTCACTGGCGTTGACTTTGCAGCAATCCCTCATACTGAGCATGCATGTAGCATGCTCACTGAATGCTGAGTCTCCCCCCCCCAACCGTCCCCATCCCAGAGCACCCAGAGGTGTCCTGGCACAGCAGTAGAACATGTTTACGCATCCATGAACAGACTGCAAATGAATCCCTCATTTTTCCCATCTTTAGGTCTATTTTGATGGCTAAGTAGCTTGTATACAAAGTTTGCTAAATATTTTATTGTTTATTATGTTCATGCTTTACTCAGACACAACGTAGGCTTTTAAGTGAACTATGAGGTTAAACTCAAAGAAATGCTTAAGAAAATGTCTAAAAAATAGTTTATGCCTTCAACCTTCCCTAATGTGTGGGGCAGCCATATTGAATACTGACATAAATAAGTAAATCAATAAATTAAACTGTCAGAATGTCTCCTATGGGCCAGTGTCCTGGTACTAAGCCTTAAAATATGAGGAGGTTTGGAATTATGACAAAATAAACAAAACAGATAGAAAGTTAATTGGAACATGGAGTATTCATGGGCAGTAGAGACAACATGCTGCAGGTGGGTTGAATGCCTCTCAAAACTTAGCTGAAAGTACAAGGGTAAAATACACCATCTAAACAAAAACAAGAGCCATTAAAGCTTGAAGTTATTATTACTGATGTTTAGGTTCAAGGTAGCTTTAGAGAGCATTAACATTAATGAATGATTATGTACAATCAAAAAGTAAAAATAAAATAAAAATAGAAGTATAGTTAAAAAAAAATCCTTTGTTTAGAAATTGTAAATACAACTTAATTTCAGTTTAAAAGTACATCTACCGGTAATACAGCATTTAAGATGTGCTTGAATGAGTCATGAATGTGACTGCCTTGTAGTACAACTTCAAGTATTTTGGTTTTACATTTTCTGATGAATATAAAAGAAATAGTAGCATCACTCCCTGACTAAATGCTGTCTACAAGAATATTATCATCCTTAAGTTAAAGTCATAAAAGGACACTGAAACAGATGTGCTTCTGTTTTAACATTATTAATGAATAGCACTGTACATAAGCTCTATAGGGGTCCAAAAACCTTAATTGTAAGTAGCATTAATGTCAAATCCCCATCACAGTATTGTATATCTGCCTGTTGTGTAGATATGCAGCTTTAAGAAAGAAATGATCCAGCATCACCTTTCTACACCTCTGACTATGTAGCAAACTGAATTTGTTTAGTCAGGCTTCCACGATGGTTTTAGACGTCAGTCATTTTCTACCGCTTATTCCATAGTGTGTTGCGGGGAAGCTGGTGCCTATCTCCAGCAGTCTATGGGCGAGAGGCGGGGTACACCCTGGAAAGGTCGCCAACACACAAGCAACCATGCACACACTCATTCATACACCTAAGGGCAATTTAGAGTGACCAATTAACCTAACAGGCATGTCTTTGGACTGTGGGAGGAAGCCGGAATACCCGGTGAGACCCAATGCATGCATGGGGAGAAAATGTAAACTCCATGCAGAAAGACCCCCGTCTATGTACGTGCTATGAAAATGTTGGAGGAATGACACCAAAGAAATTGTCACTTAATCTCAAGCTAATATATTAACCTGCATAGACTCTGTGGACTGACAGAGATTCACTCACCTTGTATGCTGAATGCTTGAATTGACTTATATGGCAGGGCCATCCAAGCTATTTTCTGATTAATACAGTTAATAATTAATGGACCACTTGGGGGCGCTATACAGCATCAGAATTTCCACCGAAGGTGGTTAGATGAAAATGAAATATAAAAAAAAGTAATAAGGGAACATTTCAAGTCTCCATCCTAATCCATTCACACTTTATAAACAAGAATGCATCAGAAGTGACACACAACGTTCACATACATCACTGGACTTACTGTCTGACTAAATGTGTTTACTTTCTCCATAGTTACATCCAAGTAAACGTGTTTTTGTATAAGCCGACGTACTTTGTGAGATAAAAACTGTTACTGAAGCTTAAGCTCAAAGACAACCCCTTGTTTCACCTACTTAACTTTTTCAGAGGAAGATGTGCACTGAGTAGAGTCTTTCAGTGTTTTGTTGTAGCTTTTTTCTTTATCTTGTGCATTAGGGTAGCGTCAGTGTGAACCATGAAGCATTAGTCACGCCTGTATATGTGGCTGACAAATCTAGCAGAAAAATAAAGAAAAGTTAACAGATGAAACAAACATTAACAAAAGAAGAGACCTGCCTATTGATTGTCTTGCCAGACAGCTTTTGAAAGGTTAGCATCAATGAAAACCTTTTTTTGGACCTTAGCAGAGACCTGCCATGACTCATACCTTTGACACAATCTAAAATAACGCACAGTAGGAAAAATGATTACTAATGGGCTGATGAACAAAAAAAGCTGACCTTTCACTCTCGTGACTCATTTCATGGAACTCCAGTACAAAGTGCAAGAACACAAATATGATGCTCAGAAATGCACTGTCCCTTGAACACTTCCTTGTTTGAGTAAGTAAGTAAGATTTATTTATATAGCCCCTTTTACAGACATTAAAATCACAAAGTGCCTCACAAACACATCAAAACAAAACATACGTTAGAAATAACTGTTTCACTCTAGTTAAAAGCCTGTCTGTTTAAAGATGTCTTTAACTGCTTCGTAAAAGAGACAGTGGAGTTCATGCAGTGGAGGGACAATGGGAGAGAGTTCCAGAGCCTCGGAGCTACAGTCTGAAAAGCCCAAACTTCACCGGTATCAAAGTGAGTCCATGGTATCACCAACAACCTAGACATAACTTCTGGCTAAGCTTTTACTATGGCTAACTGTATTAATTTAGTTTCGCAACTATACACCATGCTTCTGTTCATTTTATAGATGAATTCAAAATTTGTCATGACCTGGGTAGAAACTCATGACAAGGGCAGAGAAGAAATGTAGACTAAATGCTAAAGAATAATTTAATGTAACAAAAAACCAAAACATAACTCAAAGCAAATAAAGACGTGAAATGTGAAAATCAGTATCAATGTGATATCAATAAGGAAGATTTATGATGTAAGACGTACAGGGGTTGGACAATGAAACTGAAACACCTGGTTTTAGACCACAATAATTTATTAGTATGGTGTAGGGCCTCCTTTTGCGGCCAATACAGCGTCAATTCCGCTTGGAAATGACAGATACAAGTCCTGCACAGTGGTCAGTAGGGATTTTAAGGCATTCTTCTTTGCAGATTAGTTGCCATGTTCCTACGTTATCCTGGTGGAGGAAAACGTTTCCTGACGTCGCTCCTCCAAAACACCCCAAAGTGGCTCCAATAAATATTTTAGATCTGGTGACTGTGCAGTCCATGTGGAGATGTTCAACTTTCATGTTCATCAAACCAATCTTTCACCGTCGCTGTGTGTAATTGTGCATTGTCATCCTGATACACGGCACCGCCTTCAAGGATACAATTGTTTGAACCATTGGATGCACATGGTCCTCAAGAATGGTTCGGTAGTCCTTGGCAGTGACATGCCCTCTAGCACAAGTATTAGGCCGAGGGAATGCCATGATATGGCAGCCCAAACCATCACTGATCCAACCCCATGCTTCACTCTGGTCATGCAACAGTCTGGGTGGTACGCTTTCTTTGGGTCTTCCTCCACACCGCAACTCTCACCGATTTGGGAAAACAGTAAATGTGGACTCATCAGAGAACCATACATGTTTCCACATTGTCCACAGCCCAAGATTTGTGCTCCTTTGCACCATTGAAAACCGCCATTATGGTCATTGGCATGAGTGAGCCAAAGGTTTGCTGTAGCAGCCCGGCGTGGTATATTGACCCTGTGGAGCTCCTGAAGGACAGTTCTGGTGGAAACAGAGAGTTGAGGTGCAACATTTAATTCTGTCGTGATCTGGCAGCCGTGGTTTTATGTTTTTTGATACATCCAGGTTAGCACCCTGAACATCCCTTTCAGACAGCTTCCTCTTTTGCGTCCAACAGTTTAATCCTGTTGATGTGGTTCGTCCTTCTTGGTGGTATGCTGACATTACCCTGGATACCTGGGTCTTGATACATCAAAAGACTTGCTGTCCTTGTTCACAGAAGGGCAAGATGTGCGCCAGCAAGACGTGGCACCAACAATTTGTCCTCTTTTGAACTCGGTATGTCACACCATAATTTTGTGTGCATTTCAATATTTTTGAGCAAAACTGTGCTCTTACACTCTCTCTGGGAATTGAACCTTCACACTCTGCTCTTACTGGTGCAATGTGCAATCAATGAAGACTGGCTACCAGGCTGGTCCAATTTAGCCATGAAACCTCCCAAAATAAAATGACAGGTGTTTCAGTTTCATTGTCCAACCCCTATACATTTCTGTATGTTTGGGCTTTGTAATGATGTGTGCACTGTTTGACACAATGCAGCAACAAGTGTGCTGAAGAGAAAACCCAGTAGGTCTTTATTTCGGGTTCTGACTGCAACTGGTGATGATATAACTGAAAAACATACAGTGCTCTGAAAAGTATATCCCAAATAACATATTTTTTTGTTTTGTTTTTGCTTTTTATGCAAATTTACATGTTTCAGATTGCCAAACACATTTTTGTGTCAAATATAGCCTGGGCAATCATAAAACGCATTTTTCAAATGATATTTAAATTTATTTCCCTATTTCCCTAAACCCTCGGTGGCAACAATCACCCTCAAGCATCTGCACCAACTAGAAATGAGTCATACATCACTGTGGAGAAATATTTGCCAACTTGTCATGCTCACTTTTCTTTATTTTGACTCATTCACACTGGAAGGTTTTAGAGCATAAAGCCAGTTTGAGATCATGCCACCACATCTCAGTTGGATTTAGGCCTGGACTTTGACTAGGCCACTCTAATAGCTTTGTGAAGTTTAATTAGCCATTAAGAGTTAGGTTTGCTGGTGTTTTGAGATCGATTGTCCTGCTGCTTAATCTAAATGCGCTTGAGCCTAGGTTCACAAAGTGATAGCAAGACATTATCACCTGTCCTGGGCCTCCATCCGGTGAGGCATACCTGGAACACCTCCCACGAGAGGCGTTCAGGGGGCATCTGGAACAGATGCCCGAGCCACCTCAGCTGACTCCTCTCGATGTGGAGGAGCAGTGGCACTACTCTGAGCTCCCCTTGGATCCATAGAATATTTTTTTAAAGTCTTGGGGATCATCAAGATGTTTTTGACAAATTAAACATTTGTGTTCTTTTTTGGTAGCAGTGTTTTTTACCATGGAGGCCAGTGTTGTTTCTCATTCTGGCTGTTGAATTATGACCATGACTAACTGAGGCAGGGGAGTTCTGTTGTGCTCTAGCTGTTTTTATTACCCTATCCAACATATCAAATATATATATATATTTTTTTCCGTTCTTTTATTGCTTAAGTTAAGAGTATAGAAGTTTTGCTTTTTGAAATATTTGAGTCTACTTTACATATGTTGCCCTGCAGTTTTTATTTAAGTTATTATCCGGGAGTAAACAGGCCATGTGTGACACAAAAGCAAAAAATAGATGAGATCTGTGCCATGATATGTATGGAGCAAATGTTTTTACAACACTGTAGTGTTAGACTTGAGAGTATACAGTCTAAGATACCAAACATACCTGCTTTATCATATCTATTTATCCTCCTTTAATCATTAAGCAACAGTGATTATAGGGTAACAGTTTGGGTGACAGTGTAAAGGTAGTTGGATTAGCTATCATAAAGATATCTCACTGTTTTGACTGCAAGAGAAGGCTCTTCTTGTCTTTCTGCTTAGCTCCAGAGGAGAAAATCTGTTTTTTGAACAAATAAGAAACCTTTAATTTAACTAGAATCCTTTTAACATGCCCACTCCCTCAACACCTACTCAAAAGCACACGCTAAACATAGGACACGTCTTTAGAGAAAATACATTTGGAACTGGAACAAAGGAAAAAAAAAACATGCATATTGCTTTCTCATGCCAAGGAAAATCCGATTTACCCACCTCATCATATTTTCCAGCCTTTCATAACATGTCAGCGGTAGGGTGACTATGTTTTATCTGAGCTCCTCTCCTTTGGAACCAACTCCTAGTTTTAGCCTGTGAGGCAACAACCTGTGTACTTTTAAGACTAGGCTTAAAATGTTCCTTCATGATAAAGCTTTTATTCAGAATGGCTTAGGTTATCCTGAGCTGTTTCTGTAGTTATGCTGCTATAGGTTAGGCTGCTGGAAGACATAATGACCACTCTCCCTCACTTTGCTACATTTGCCTATTACGCTTCAATATCAGGTTATTTGCTGTTATTGCAACTTTCAGCTTTATGTTCTCTCTCTGTTTTCTCTTCATAGAAGCTACAGCCTACCTGGTTCTGTGTTTAGCTGTGATACCTTCCTGGAAGGGGGCTTTGGCTGAGCTACTGCTGCCAACAACTTAACGTCAACTCTTTTTACAGATGTGTTTCAATGTTTAACCCTGTCTCTCTCCAAGACATAGCTACTGGCTGAGCTTCTACTGTGACTAACTGCATGTGCTCTCTTTCATACTCCAGACTTGAAAACTGACTCAGGGTTTCTCGGCTTAGCTATCTCTCCTAGATGAAGCCAGTAAAGGAGGTACAACTGCCATTAACATTTTACGTTTCTTTCAAATAGAAAGCACTTATGGATCAGTGCTTTTTTGTTCTTTTGGTGTGTCCACTCTGTTCTCTCAAACTCCCAGTTGGTCGTGGCAGATGGCCGCTCACACAGAGCCTGGTTTTCCTGGAGATTTCTTTCTGTTAAAGGGGAGTTTTCCTTTCCAGTGTCGCTACATACATGCTCAGTATGAGGGACTGCTGCAAAGTCAATGCAAGCGAATGTCCACTGTAGCTACATCTCGTCCAGAAGGAGTGAATGCTGCAAGTCAGTGACTCGATGCAGTCTACTGGGTTTCCTTAGATACAAAAACGTTTTACCAACTTAATTAATAAACTGAATTTGACTACATTGTTTCATTACTAGGATCAACTTGAATATGTGTATTTATGGCACATTCTACATCAAGATGGTGCCGCTGATGGCAGCCTCGGGGCTTTGCTCTTTCGTTTTCTGTGTGTTTTTGTGGTGCTTTCCGCCACCGTTCAGTGGTCTCTTTCAGCAGAGAGGAACTTCTAAACATAAGACAGTCCTCTCTTGGCAATATTTTAACCATCATTCATTGACACCGACAGGAGATCCTGACCAGCGAAACATCAGTTCTCTATAGGCTACACCATCGGAGACTGCGGAGAGGGAAGAGAGCCAGCGCGCTTGTGAGACTGCATGAGTGGGGGCTATGTGCACCCTGGCTTTCAATCCACCTGGCAAGTGTGCGTTCCCTAGGCAACAAGATTGACAAACTGCCTCTTCTCACCTGTATAAACTTGGACCTCTGCAGATCTCCCGCCATCTGCTTTACTGAAACCTGGCTGAGTTAGAACACCCCAGACTGCGCACGTCAGATACCGGCCTTTCACCTATTAAGACGTAACGAGGAACTGTCAAGAAAAAAGCTAGGAGGCGGAATCTGCTTTTATATAAACAAAGGTTGGTGCAGAGACATCAAAGTGTTGAAGAAGATATGCAGTCCTGACCTGGAGTCCTTTCTCATAAACTGTGAACCGTTTTATTCACAGAGGGAGTTCTTCTCGTTTGTACTGGTTGGTGCTTACACACCACCTCAAGGCTCCACTTCAGATGCTGAAAAACAACTGGCTGAGGTGATAACAGACATGGAGAAAAAACATCCAGATTCTCTCATCATTGTTCTTGGGAATTTTAACAGTGCAAACCTCTCCAATGAGCTTCCCAAATACAGAAAGCATATTAAATGTCCCACCAGGGACAAAAACACTCTGGACCACTGCTACACAGCTTTAAAGAATGTATATCATGCTTTCACCAGGGCTGCTTTGGGACTTTCGGACAACTCTCCGGTCCATCTCAGCTTCTAAAAGCTTCCAAACCTGTGGTTCGGACTGTTACGAAGTGGACTGATAAGCCAAAGAAGATGTTACAGGCCTGCTTTGACTGCGTTGATTTGACTGTTTTTGAACTGTTTTAAACCATCTTACTGAGGTGGTGATATCATACATTAGTTTCTGTGAGAACAAGTGTGAGCAGACCAAGACCTTCTAAACATACAAATAAAACAAAACCTTGGTTAATTTCTCATCCGAAGAAGAGGCTCACAGCAGTGGAGACCAGGCCCTGTATAAACAAGCCAGGTACAAACTGACCAAGGAGATCAAAGCAGCGAAGAAAACCTACAGTGAGAAGCTAAAGAAAAGTTTCTCACATGGAGGTGCTCCTGCTGTTTGGAATGGTTTGAAAAACCTGACTGCCTACGGTAGCCCTTTCCCCCAACCCTGAGCATAATCCTCGCCTGGCAAATCAGTTGAATTCTACTGCCGACTTCCACTGCAGGTATGAAAAGCAGCAGTTCACACCTCATCCCAACACCTCCACATCCTATTCAGACACAAATTCTTGCCATACACCAACCACGCCCCTACCTTCAGACCCCCTGCCTGCACAAAGGATCTCAGAGGAAGATGTAAATAGGATCTTTCAGCGCCTGAAAACAAGGAAGGCCTCAGGACCTGATAATGTCTCCCCATCATGCCTGAGAGCCTGCGCCGACCAACTAACACCCATCTTCACTGAGATCTTCAACAAGTCACTGGAGCTGTGTGACGTTCCATCCTGCTTCAAATGCTCCACCATCATCCCAGTAGCCAAGAAACCCACCATCACAGGATTAAATGACTACAGGCCTGTCGTCCTGACGTATATGGTCATTTAATCCTTTAAGCTACTGGTGATGAAGCACCTGAAGGACATCACAGGCCCTCTGCTGGACCCCCTGCAGTTTGCCTAACACAAACAGGTTGGCAGATGATGCAGTCAACATGCAACACCTCGACCACCCAGGGATGTACGCCAGGATCCTGTTTTTCGACTTCAGCTCAGCCTTCAATACCATTGCCCCAGAGAGAGTGGGTCATCAGGGCTGACCTTCCCTCTATTCAGGACGTATACAGGTCTAGGGTCAGGAAAAAGGCAGCTAAAATCTCTGCAGACCCCACACACCCTGCACATAAACTGTTTGGACTTTTACCGTGAGGTAGGCACTACAGAGCACTGTTTGTTAAAGTGTACCAGAGTCAAATTCCTTGTTTGTTTGTGTTAACAAACTTGGCAATAAAGCTTATTATAATTTTAATGTATTTATTGGCACAATATAAATAAACTGAATTGAACTGAATTGAACCTGAGCCAGTTTTTACTCTGTGCCTCAACAAAAAATTTCACATATATAGTATCTCTAAAATGCACTGCAAAGAGAAAAAGAAAACCTACTTTTTCTCTGCCAGCTGAGGATTTTGTCTGGCAATGGAAGCAGATCTATTTTAGTGCCAGAAAAGCTAGAATGTCTCCACAGTATGACACAAGTAAACCAAAGTTAGCATTCCGTTGTTTCCATTGTTTCTCAGAGCAGGAAAATAAATTTAAAACACATTTTCTGAAACCAAAAAGGGTTGAGACAGAAGACTCCACTATAAATGGATGATGACTTTTGAATCCCTCACAACAGGGAAATGTGTGGCCACTTAATGGTAACACAGAAAAGGATGTATTGAGCACTTTTGTTCAAAGACCTTGCTGGCAGGAAACATGGGTCAGCTCTATGGAAGTAAATAGCTAAAGAGGAGAGATTTTGCATCACCTACAAACAAAATTGTCTCAGCTGGAAACACTTTTTTGCCCTATAAATATAGAAAAATGAAATTAAAGGGAAGGAACAACCAAAAGCATGAAGAAAGATGATACAACACAGTTTATGCCTTGGCTAGGAAAGTTTTAGCAAGGGGTCAACAGCAGAACCACAGAGGCGACCGCACTTGCTGTTTGTACAGATAAAGTGTATCAGGTAAGAAAATGTTTTTCTTACAGCCGCTTTTCCTTTTTATGTTTACTCCTGTCAGTGTAAAATCTCTCCTGATGTCAACAGATCTTGCTAATTTAATATCCTCACAATCCAAACGATCATCATTTTTAGCCACAATTATTAACTTAAGCTGTGACAGTTTTTTTTCCCTCTGTGTCTGAGCCACGTGAATGAGAGTGTTTGGTTGCAGCTGCAGTCTGATTGTATAACAGTATTATAAAGTTCCTTTCATCTACCAGATGTCAACCATAAACTTGAAGTGAGGTTTTAGGGTCAAACAAAATGTGAGAAATCTAAGTCTAGATGTCAGAACATGACATTTTGGACTTAGTTTGTGGTTTTGTGTTTATACTTTTGTTTAAGTGGTTTCTAGTTTGGTTTTGGCTTCATGTTTATTAGTTCCTTTTTTCCCTACCGTCTCCTTGTGTGTTTTGTCTCCCTCTAGCTCTTAGTTCCTTTTGTGATTGCTTTCTTATTACTTTTTGTGGTATTATTATTCTTATTATTATTATTATTATGATTATTCTTCCTTGGATTCTTAGTTAGTATCTCTGTGTTTTATTTATGGTTAGGTATTTGTTCTTATCCCAGCTTTAGTTATTGTTTATGTTTGATTTGTTTATTTTGTATTTAGATTCTTCTTGTGGGCTCTTTGTTTATTCTTAGGTTATTGTTTTTATTTCTATGTTTTCCCTCTAGTTTCTCTGTGTACTTTAGTTCATAGTTATTCTAGTTCTTTTTTTTCATCCTCTGATTTATTATCTTGCTTGGTCTGTGTTTTCTGTTTATTGTTTATTAGTCTTTTCTCTCTTCCTCAGCCTTTGTATTTGTTTCACCTGTTCCTCCTGCTTCCCTGCCTCCTCGTCGCACCAGTTCTCAGTTCCCTTGATTACCTGCCTTTGTCTTCCCCAGTATATTAGTTGGTTTGGTGTCATTGTTCGTGGCTGGTTCCTTATGTGTGTCATACTTCACTCTCGCCCATGTTCATGCTACGTCTTGCCTTGCCTTGCCTTGCCTAGGATATCCTATGCTAAGCCTTGCTTTATTTACCTGCAGTGAATTTGTGAGTTTTTGTACTTGGACTCTGTTTCGTACCTGCAGTGTTTTTGCTATATTTTTTGAACTTAAATAAACTTACGGATTATTACTAAGATGATCCTGCTAAGCTCTTGTCTGCACTTTGGTCCGACCACAAACCACATCATGACACTAGACTAATCAAGTCTGAGCGGCACAATGGTTGGTGTGTCCTCAGAATAACGCTTTAACAGCTATACTACTGTAGTGCAGTTAAAAGCTCTCAATTAGACCATAGATAAATTAGGTGGATAAAAGTGCACAACGTCATGAGACATTGTGACAGCTACATGATCCAAGCTGCTGAAATTAACCTTTTCCAGAGGATGGCTCGACTCAGCCTTACCCGAGTTCACACAAACTTCGTCTTTGCTATCTGTGCTATCTGTTTTGCTATCCGTCTCAAATAAAAGCCATTCTAGTCAATGTGGTAATTCACTCTGTGGTGCTGCGGCATGACAGAGAGCCCTGTTCCATTGTCCATCAGAGATAGGGATAGAGTCTATTTTTCACGGATGACTGAGCACAAATACATAAAGTTCTAAAGTCCAGATAGAGCTAGACAGGAATGAGACATGGGAAAAATAAAGAGCATCCGGGACATTTTAAAGTAAAAGACACCCAATCACATCGAAATGTGAACATTACATTCAGAACAAGTGATATGAGGTCACAAATAAGTCAGTCAGATGGTCTCAGGAGTTATTTGCCACCATGGACGATGCGAACGTCATTCTGGCAGCGAAAGACCACTTGTGAGCTCTTTCATCTGGCGGCAACTCAAAGTAGAGCTACAGCCTCTCCGCAACGAAAGGAATCAGCTGAGGTGGTTCGGCCATCTGATCAGGATGCCCCTGGGTGCCTTCCTTCAGAGGTTTTCTGGGCACATTCCACTGGGAGGAGATTCCTGGGAAGACCCAGAACTTGCTCAAGGGATTGTATATCCCATCTTCCCTGGGAATGCCTAGGAATCCCCCAGAATGAGTTGGTAGATGTTGCTGAGGAGAGGGATGTCTGCCGTTTCCACCTACACCTGTTTCCCTCGGGACCCATTTTCGGATAATAGGAAGACGATAGATGGGTGGATGGAAGTGCACAACCAATGCATGGCTTACTGCTCTGTGTGTGCGCCTCTTTTTTCAACTTTTTTCACATCTTGATTTTTGAAAGAAAATTAATATAACTATTGTGGGCTCCAAGCTTAAAAAACATTGAGTATGATTGATGAACTTAACATTGATTGTGTTGAATAGAATTTGCCCTGAGTTTCTTAGGGTAAAAAATGTTTTTATATTGCCCGGGCAACATTGTGCAGAGGTTGCAGTATAAGATTCTCTGAAGCAGTCTTTTTTAATCTCCTAGGAAAACTTAATTCCACAGAGTAAGAGAGAAAAGGCACGTCTGGCAGACTGTTGCACCTCTCGGACTAAAATCTTTTCATTGTGGGTTTAAAACACTGTTCCAGACCCTGACAGGGATGTTGGAGTGTATGTGATAGTCTGTCCAATAAGTTTTATGTGTTTTGTGAATGCGTATAAGCTTTACTTGTCTTTCCCTTGTGGTATTTTTGGCTGGTTGTAAAGGAATTTGAAAATCTGACCTATTGCTACAGACTAGTTTGGTCCCTGTGAGACTAGAGAGGCAGAAATCTCATTTTATTTTCCCAGATGTACATCAGACTCAGTTTCATTGTGTGCCGATCCAGGGCTTCTTCTTTGTGACTGATTTTGTATTTTGTAAATAATGTTTATGGACAGAACATCTATCCATACGGAGCAGAGGTTTCAGTTCAGCTAAGTAAGCTTCAAATTGTGCCTATTTGCACTTCTCTGGAATAATCTGCCTACAGAAATCAAATTAGCAAATTCACTTTTTGTTTTCCTTTATTCTTTAATACTTACTTTTTGCTATTAATACCTATTGGATGACTGTTTCATGCAGGTAATCTGTGGGTCGCGTCCAGGTACACCAGGTTCTATTCGTTCTCGATCACACAGTTGGCGTCCCAAGCGGTCAACAATGTACTTTCTTCTTCTTAACATAATTGTCCTCCAATTACTCTTTCTTTCAATGACAACTGAGAACAAAGCGCCACAGTCCAAAATTTTTACATCATAACAAAACTAGAACTTCATGTTCTTTTTCTTAATATAATTGAGAGCAATACAGAAAAGTAGACTTGTTCTCTATTGAAGGATAACAGAAATTAGGCTTGTTTTTACTTAAAACTAATTAGAATTTGTCATTACAGAATTAATTAATCAGATTAATTATATTCACACAATTACATAATTGAATAAACACTGCCACACAAAATGCCAGATTCGTTTTCTTTTGCTTTTTTTATCTCACTTTCCTGCAGTAGTTATCATTTCATTATCATTTCGTTGTCAGTTCTGCAAAATTGCTCAGAAACCTTGCCACTGACTGAAATGGATTTTTGCCTTTGTGCAGAACCCAGGGTGAACATTATCTCAGTTTTTAAGCTGCTGTATGAATTAAAATGGATTGCAATGTAAGGCTTCCTCAGACAAAGTATCCTGCCCGACATTTTAGTGGGCATCTACCAATTTTGTTTTGGCAAGCCAGTGAAATACAATTGTTTGTCAAATTTCAAAAAGTTCTTTGCTTTTGCTGACGCTGTTGATATCGAACATAAAGTCAAGATCAGTCAAACCTAGTTGAGGCTCAAATCTTTTCTTGAAGAACTACTTTTAATTGTAGCATGCCTGGGTTTGGTGGTGGGGAAAATATATTTTTAGGAAAGGTAAAAGTGAAAACAGTGCAGGGAACAGGGCACAGGAACTGGGAGAGAGGGGATTTTGCATAAAGCTAAACACAACACCGTTCATCACAATATAACTTTAATAAAGATAATATACATTCTGAATAAAACAATCAGATTCAGATCCACTTCAATAAAGTCTTTGAAAATGCAACAAAATGACGTTCAATAAATCATAAACTGTGCATTATAATATGTAAAAGGAAACCAGCAGATAATATTAAATGTTCCTAAGCCTTCATCCAGAGCAAGCACAGGGTGACAGTAGAGAGCAACATTTCCCTTTAAACAGTAAACAGCCTCTAACAGAACTAAGCTCCGATGAGGAACCATCTTTCTTTGGGTCACCTTCACATTGCATCAAGACTATACAACAGCCCCTTGATCTCCAGGTCCTTTTGAAAATGACTGCATTGAGCCAAATTTTGAAAAGCCTAATTTCAGTGATACGGTAATCATGATGCTGCTGCGTTCTTGGACCTCGTCAAAAAGGTTTTCTACTGCTGCTTTCCTGGCAACCATATTACACTGCTAATGTTCCACTTACCACAGCTGCTCCAGCATTTAATTTATATGTTGTAAAAAACAGGTTTTTCTATGGTTGAAACAGATATTTAAGATACACCACGGCTGATTGCCAATATTTTAGGAAGATAACGGTTATTTTATTTAGCCTGTATATTTTTTTTTTACCATTCTCAATTTTTTTTAACTGTAATATTGCTGTTTTCTTTCACATGAAAGTTGTCTAGTAGTAGGCTAAAGTGAGCTGGTTCAAGCAGTAGCGTAATTTTTACTACTGCAATTGTATTAATCTAGTGCTGAATAAATTTAAAGGGAATACAGGTTATTGTGTTTTTTAATTCATCTACCAAGATATCGTGTCATGGCCAAAAAGTTTAGTATGTGCTTCTGCATTTCAATACATAAAATTTTTGTTTATTTTACTTTTTCTTTGTATACCAATATTTTGGGACAGTCTTTCGCTCATACCTGTCTTATCCTAAATGAATAAAGCTCAGTTTACAGAGCCTATCTCACTTGGTTAGTATAACATGTCAGTAAATTAACATGCTTTCCTTTTTTTTCTCATTTAGGCTAAAAGTCTCATTAATTACATCTAATGTCAGCATCATTTCTGGTACAGAGTAATCAGCTTTTTAACCGTCTCTCCTATTGTTAACAGGAGCAAGTCTGTCGGCGTGCAGTGAATGGTGCAAGAGAGTGTACTCTGTGCATATTAATCAGAGGCGACAGTCAGAAGAAAAAGTTGCACAAATCAAAAATCTGTTTTTCATTTATCAGTGTAATCCAAACAAACTGAGGCTCTGAAATATAAAGCAAAATTATACCGTAAACCCTTCTAGGAGCCTATCGTGCTCACCAATCCTTACCACTATAAACAATGCCAGGGCTTTATTTATATATATATATTCTTTGACACCATTATCAATCATATGTAGATAGACATAACTCGTTTGATGGCATCTAATTCAAAGATACTGCTTTTCCACTTTTTATGAAAGGTTTAAAGGTTGTATTAAGACTTTTAGAAAGACATTACTTTAATAAGTCCTTTTAATATCAGCAGCCTGATAAAAAAATATTTCAGTATAGTACAGGTGTTCTCAGTACTTTATCCTTTTTCCATATAAAAACATTTGCAATTCTATCACTTTACTCTTAGTTTCTAGCATTTAATAGTTAGTTCATGCTGACTTTGTGTAAAATGTTATGATGACTACAAAAAAAAGTAATTTAAGATGGCAAATGGCTAAACTCTGTAAAAGCTCACATACATAACCCACCATTAAAGCAGAGTTATTCAGTTTTACAGTTTCTTTGCGTTTTTTCTGAGTGAATCACGAAGGGTATGTACGTAGATGTGAAAACATGTTGCAGAACATGTCCATCTTCCTCATAGTGGTTGATGATTTCGTTCCCTTTAAGTGGACCTAATTGAATAAATAAAATGCTCTGGAAGAAGTCAATCTGAATAATCTTAATTATCTAATTAAATGACCCTATCATGTTCTGTGATAAACACCCTGCTCTAAATGAACAAATCTAAAACTAATGGAGACTAATTAAAAAGAGAGAGGTATCAGTGTATTTAAAATGAATCTGAAATGAAAATGAAAACATCAGATCACTTCATAATATTCAGTGATTTAGAAAGGCATGCCTGACATTAGGATTTTAATAAACAAAGCAAATATTTTAACATTTCACATCCTAAACCATGGATTTTAAATCCTTAATATTTCTGAATGTATCACTTAGGACCTTTAAATGTGAAATAGTGAGATGATGATAAGAGATTGGGAGATTTAGATTTAAAATTATTTTCATTCAACCAAGATGTTTGTTTCTCATAGGAAATGACACAATCTATTTGAAATATAATTATATATATATATAATATTTTATAATATATTTTATATTAAAATTTTATATATATATATATATAAAATATATATATATATATATATATATATATATATAAACTGTATATTTAACATTTAATAAAATCTGTTGAGGGGATTTTACCAGCAACAGTCAAGCTTTAGACAAGAAGGGACGGAGCAGACTGCCAATTCTTCACAAAGCTTGCCTCCTTCAGTTTTTTCAGCCAGATGCTACATATCTCTAAAGCTCTGTTGTGGAGGATGTAATCTCTTCTAACATCATCTGTTGGGGTAGCAGCATGAGATCCATTGAAATAAAAAAGATGAACAGGCTGATACAGAAGGCTGGCTCTGCTCTGGGGACATTGTGGAGCCTCTGGAACGTGCTACGCCAAAGGGATCCTTTATAAAATGAGAAACATAAATCATAACCCTGAGCATCCTTTTTGCAACACAGGACACCCAGTGTCTTCAGTCAGAGCTTTCTTCAGATCTGCTTCAACACAAGCTGCTACAGAATATCCTCCCTCCCACACAGCTATACCCTGGTATAAGTAGTCTTTAAGAAACTTGGAGAATGGGAGCTTCTACAACGTCTTTTTTCCCTATGGAATAAATATAGTATTATTGAATTGAATGTGGGCTGCATGGTGGTGTAGATGTTAGCACTGATTATCTCATGTCTGAATATGTGGACTGGTGATTGCCCTGCTTGCCACACACAGCAAAGGTTCCATGGTGGGTAATCAAATCACGGATGGTCCTGCCGAGGATCAACGGTATCCTCACATGGAGCACCCACTCACCTGCTCACTGTCCTGCCAGGGCACTATTTTAAGGTGTGAGCGGTTCTTGCTAAACAAACTTCAGCAATGAGTGCAGGGACTTAAGTGTGATGTGGCTTCTACTGAACTAGCTTAGAGAACTTGGATTGTTTGATGGAGCAGCTTGGTGAGATCTTTTTGATTACCACTATGGCATGGGGTCCCACTCCTACTCTAGTTGGAATGTTACCAAGAGAGTCTCCTACTTTCACAATTTCTTACTTCACAATACTTTCTCTGACAACCAGTTCCATGCAGGTATGCATCAGTCTGACAGAATAGATATGCTGCCACCAAATTCCCAATCATTTTATGTAATAACCGACATGCCTCCAAGTTATTTAATCACTATGGCCAAGGTACAGAAATTTTGTCAATACTTGAAACAGTTAGGGAACTGTCAGACTCTAGGTAATAGGGAACTCTCTGTTCCCTAGAGAACCTCACCAAGACTGCCAAAACAATCATTCTGACTATTAGACACCACAGCAAAGTATTTCTGTTTTAAGAAGTAAAGTAAAGTAAAGTAAAGTAAAGTAAAGTAAAGTAAAGTTATACAGATGACATATACAGTACTTCATTGTCCTCTAAGGGAAGTTTAATGTGGCTTGTAGTATAGCGAAACTGCAAAAAAAAAAACAAAGACAGACAGTTTGAGACAAGACAAAAACAAAGTCAAGTTGCAGTACAGACAACTAACAATGAAATAAGACAGCCTTACTGAAGCAGGCATCATAGCATGGGACAGTAAATTGACAGTAAAAGAATAATAAATAATACTAAATAAATAGCAACTATTGTACGTCCCACCGCATTACTATTCAAAATATCGCAATAACAAGCATAAGAAGCCAATAATATGATTAAGTAATAATAAAATGATTAAAAGGTGAAACACCAGAATGAAATAAAAAAAAAAAACAAAAAAAAAAACTAATGCTTACCACCGTGCAATCAAGTAATTGGTAATCAAGTGTCAGAGTTAGACACACTGATAAACTCAGAGAAGGTAAGCAATGAAGACACAAGCGAGTCAAAGTTATCTTTGGCTGGCCAGGGAGAGACAGACCATTCTCTTTAGAGGAGCTGCCCTGTGCCACAGCCTTTAAAAAAAACACTCATGTTACAGCATCATGGGTGCAGCTACACGCAGTTTCACAAATACAAGTCGCGGGGGCATCAGACTCAGCATAGACACCCAGACTCCGAGCCCCTCCCGAATGGCCGAGCTCCTCACCCTATCTCTAAGGGAGTGCCCGGCCACCCTACGGAGGAAGCTCAATTCAGCCGCTTGTATCCGGGATCTCGTTCTTTCGGTCATGACCCAAAGTTCATGGCCATAGGTGAGGGTGGGAACATAGACCGACCAGTAAATCGAGAGCTTCGCTTTTCGGCTCAGCTCTCTCTTCACCACAACGGACCGGCACAGCGCCCCCATTACTGCGGCAGCCGCACCGATCCGTCTGTCGATCTCCTGCTCCATTCTTCCCTCACTCGTGAACAAGACCCCGAGATACTTGAACTCCTCCACTTGAGGCAGGAACTCCCCTCCAACCTGAAGAGGACAACAAAAAGAAGGTAGTAGTTCATAAATGTAGAACAAGGAATGATATAGGATCCTGCAAGATCCTTTTTGCCTGTCTGATTACGGTGCATTCATAAACCAACTCCAAGGGCAGAGGCTGAACGTTCAACCCAATTATTTTCATAGATGTTCTCACTATATTTACGAGTCTAGATTCAGACTGAACTGTAAGTGAGCCAAATCAAGCACCCATGCCATATCGAATTATACTTCCAAGAACAGCTTTAAAAAATGTGCATGATCCCATTATTTAAGTGAGATCTACTTTAACCACTGTCACCAAGTGCTAGCTCAAAATTGTTCAAACTTTTTACCTCAGTTTATTTAATAGAGTATGTGGACCCAATTTAATCATATTAATCTAAGATCATTTTTTATATACCACATTAAACTTTATAATTTATTGGAGTTTCCCTATGAGATAGCCTCTACTTCAATCAAAAAGTGAGTTCGGAATGTGGTGCTTATAGATTATTTGACAGGTTCATTAAGTATCTAGTTATAACACCTTTTATGCACCGCAGAGGCTTAGTTTTCCATTAGAGACTAATCGTCTTACTCATTATCTTTCAATTACTGTTACCAGCCCATTCTGTGTCCATGCGATATCCCTGGCATATAGATTCTGATATGTGTGTTTTTATTCTGCCCTGCTGATATTATTCCTAATTAATTTCTTTAAGAGGTTCAGCCAGTCATTTCCTTTTAATTCACTCTATTATCAGTCAGTCTTTTTGTTCTGGCTTGATATCTAAGTCAAGTCAGGTAATGTCTTCCCTCCTCCAAAAATCTCCCCCAGAAACCAAGGCTTCACTTAATTTCAGAGTAATTTTCTGTATCCTTATATCTCTAAGTTCAGTTTCTTCAACTTTCTCAACGTTTTTTTATCCATTTATACCCAGCTTTACAGTGTTTAGCCAGGACTGGGTACCAGGGGGAACAGTCTGAGAAGAGATCTTCAGACATCACTCTCCCCAGTGTTTATCTCAAGCATTTTCTTCCCAGAAGTGATAGAGGAAGAGACCAAAAACACACAGACATTATTTCTCTGCCATATTCCAAGTTTACTCCTCAGCCTCGTCCCAGTTAGGCACCATCAAAACACCGTGCAAGGTTTCAAAAAGGCATCTGAATAGATGCCCACCCCCCTGATGACGAATGTCTTTACAGAGAAAAGGATGCAATGCTAACATGGAAGCTACCTGTGATCCACATTTACAGTCTATAAAAAGCTGTACATTCTCCTATTTAGACGGCAGGTTTTGTGATATAAGAAAGGTAAACAGTATGTCATCCTAAATATTGTTCCACGTTATTGCAGTATCTCGTATCATTTGCTCTCTTTGAAACAATCACCACCAAAATTCACTTACTGTAAATATAACCAGGCGTTCATGTTTATGAAGTTGTTGAACACCGTTTCTACTCCTTATAATATTATGTACAAGGCGTTTTAGCTCACCTTTTTTTCATTTCAAATCCAATGTGATATGGTTTGCAACAGCTTTACTTATTTGTTTGGATCTTACGGTGTGCTTTTAAAATTCTCACAATGCCTAATTTAATATGTGTTTGTATGCATGTAAAAACATCAATATTGCCAAGACGGATTTTTTGTCCACCATGTCCAGAAAGATCATTTTGCAACTGTGTTTTTTTGCTGCATGACTGAAGTGATAACTAGTATTACCCATTTTATTTTATAATTCTTTACAGTGTGACTCACCCCACCTCCATACCTGATTGTAAATCAGTATTTTAACTTCCCTTCCAACCTTCCATGTGTAGCAGAAGCTTGAGGTGACTTTTTAGGTTCAAATTACAAGTTGTTAGAAAAGTACCTGAAGATAGAGTTTGAGTCGAATGAGAAGTGGTGGGTTTGGAATGGAGTTTAACGAAAATTCAGAATGAAAGACTTACCCTCGCCGTCTCACCGTCCAATGACTTCCCTGTGCGTCTCCCGGCCTTCCAATCAGCATCCTGTCCGCCTGATTCATCATCCAATTGCCTTCCGATGCCTTGTTTTTAAAGGACCTTCGGCTGTGTTCCTCCTCGCTTGTCAGCTGAGCTCATCCCTCCTCCACCCCACCTCCACCATCTTCCTTCCCATCTACTCCTGGCTTCCTCGCTCCCTGGCCGCCAATCCACCACCAGTGTCGGATCTGGGGGAAGACATATCTAAATATAAGCTTTACAATGTTCATCCTAGCTCATATCATTCTCAACATTCATGTCTTCCTACCAGGTCCGAGCGCCAAAGATATAATTATGTAATTGTACATAATTAAAACTTTTCTAATTGTCAACCTTCTCTTTGTGAGTCTTTTCAGATTGAAATAACATTTTCATCACAAGCAGTCATTCACCACTGTGGCAAAGTACATGCTGACTTAGCTCTCCACAAAATAGTTTTGCTCCACATAAAGGGTCTCTCAAGACAGTATCCTAATTGCGTGATTAACTTTATTTATTCGGGATTCAATCCAGCATCAAAGTAGGCAGGCAACATTGATGCTATAGTAGCTTGTGTTTGTATGACCTTCAACCGCTTGTGTGTGTGTGTGTGTGTGTGTGTGTGTGTGTGTGTGTGTGTGTGGTTTGGTGGGTGAGCATATGTGTAGAAATAGATGTGTTTGTGTTGAGTAGGTGTGTATTGCAGGTTTGTCACCTGGAAGTGTATATTTGTATGTTTGGTGAGAATAGTAGGCCTGCAATCCACAGCAGCTATGAGCAACAAAGGACAGGTAGAGTGGGCACTGAAAGGCAGCAGCAATCCCAGGCAACCAGACATACAGTATCACCCCAGGTCAGCCATATGCCCGGTACAGAAATAAGTCGTTAGCAAGGCACAGGAGCAGAAGCCCCAGGTCAAAGAGGCACCGAGCAAGATGCAGGGCACCAAGGCCCTCCGACCCAGCCACTCTGCCAACCAGGAGCCGCACCCCCGGCAGCCCAGGGCCTACACCAACCCATCATCAATCAACCAAATAAAATAAAAAGACAAAATGAGAGAAGTAGTCCAGCATCCTCTGTTGGGTTCTATGCCTATGTGGGTTTAGGCAAAGAGAATAGCCCCAATACAATATGGTGAATATGAAAGATGGCCATCAAAAGGAATATCATTATCTAGGTTACTCTGTGGTTCACTGTCTAACTTCTTCTTGCCTCTTGTTCTGAATTCGTTGGGAGATGTCTTCTCTTACCGCCCTGTTAGAGTTTTATGCTTGCTTCCACGGGAAATACTCCTTGGTCGTAAAGTTTGCATGTTAGCACTTATTACAATCAATAGAAACATTCATGTAGACATTCATCAATAACTAACCGCTGAAGTTAGAACAAGATCTACCTTTAAGGCAATTAATTTTTAATTGTCCACCAGATACTGCACCCAATTGCATTACACTGTCTCTTTGTTGTATTTTAATAGAGCAATCCCATCTGCAATAAGAAGGAAGGCTGCATGTGGAAATGGGTCTCACTCTTTGCTTCAGAGGGACGTGACTGGACTGCACAGAGCCCTGACCTGAATCCTGTCCAACACTGTTGATGTGAATATGTAAACCGGGTTCACAGTGGGAGGCAGAAACAAATCCTCTCAGCCAAGTTATAAAAGCAGGAAATTAATAACTCTGGTTTTGGAATGGAATCGTGATTACTGCACCTCTTTTATCGTCACTCTCAACAGAACCAGACCTAGACAGTAAATATATGGATGGACAGACAATTTACCAGTAAACACTACTTTTCCTCACAGTGTGTTTGAGTTCAAAGCTGTTTTGCAGGAGCACAAGTTATGAAAAACATAGATAAAGGGCAACTGTGCTGAATGTTCATGTGTCAAAAGGATTTATATTTTGTGTCATCTGAGTGCTCAGTCTCACCACTTTATGGTCTTATAGTTCAAAGTTTTTTTTTTTTTAGATCTGAAAGATTTTTTAATGTGGCATACACTTATTTCTCCTGAGTAGTTTATGCTTTATTCCTCAAAAATGTATGACAGCATTTGGCATTTCACATCCTGATTCTGTGAGAAGCTGTGAGAAACATATAGGATGTGAGTTTTTGTTTGTATTTGGATGTTTTTTCTGCATTTTTTGTTGATAATCTTGGTAAAGATTCTTTATAAAGACTTAAAATAAGTTGAGATTTCATTTCATAGACTGAAAAGCTTTGAAAAATCCACCAAAAAGTTTAAGCTTATTTTTATTCGGAAAATTAAATCACATTTAACAACATTTTAACTAATCCCTTGTGAAACTATAAATGCCATCTCTAGAAATTCAAGTAGAGTTAATTTTACTGCAGAGGTTTCTATGAATGTATGGTTTTTGTTTTACTAAGCTTTACTAAACTGTGGCACTGAAGCTCATTTTAGTTATCCACTCTTCAAATTTGCAAAGACAAGAAAACATGACATTTAAGTTTAGTACATGCCTGCTGATCTTTGTTTGCTGGGAAATGGCTATTTGCTTAAACTTCCGCATAGCTACAGTCACAACAATAATTTAAAACGTTTAAATTGATGGGAAGTGTGACAAACAAGCCTGGAGGATTATCTTGCCACCACACAGTCAGCAGGATATTGAGGGAGGAAAATAAAATGGTGTCTAAAGCTCACTGCTAGAAAACTACAGGAAATAGTATGATTTTGGAGGCACCGTCTACACCATTTACATGTCAGCCAGTTGTTTAGAAAGCATGGCTGGAAAGAAGCCTTCTATATACAAAGAGTTTACCAGAATAGGTGCCAATTGGTGATTCGGTTGTGATTTTGTTAAAAATAATCGATTTCAATTGGTGGATTTCTCCAACATCTAATGAGAAATAAATTAAATGGAGAGTTTTCAAGATGCTTCAGTGTGAGATTATGCCACTGCAAAAACATACTTTTATTTTTGAACTTTTTTACACATTTTTACAAGGCGTTCAAATAATGATAAAGATAATAAAAAAAACTCTAGACCATATAGACAGTTGTTTAGATTTTTATTTTGAGTTGTATAGAAAACGTGTGAGAAAGATAAAACAAAGCTCTAATATATGACCTCCTGTGATTTCATTAAAGTCAATTAATATTGTCATTGCTATGAAAATAAGGAAAGCTAGTAAATAAATATGTTTGGAATTCTTCTGAATTCTGCACGGTAGATGGAAAACTAACAAAGATAAGGTCATTCAAACTGCACAAGGCAGCTGCTATATCACAGAATAGTTAAAGAATGAGATTGGATAATAGAGATTGGAGAATGGATAAAGAATGAGTCATTTAAAATGAATTCAGACTACAGTGTCGGCAAAAAAGATGACACCAGTATTATGAATAACTGATTCAAGCTTTATTGAACAACTTATCGAATAGAATACTCAGTCATTGCTACTTTATACTAAAAGACCAATGGATCGCATGAAACTATACACAGCAGGAAAGAACGGAGAATAAGCAGCTGCTAGACAAAGAGTAAAAGACAATGTAACTATGTGTGTCTGATCTACTTTGTAATTGTTCTAAGCATTCTTTTACTGAAAAACATTAAATTATTTCAAGCAAGAAAAAAAAAGAAAACCAAAGAGGAATGACTAAATTAACATGTTTATATTATTGTTGATATATTTATATCACTTGGTGTTCATTCAGTCGTCAGACGTTTGATAAATGTTGGCATCAGCTGAGGAGTTAGTAAGAGTATTCTTGCTGTTATTAAGGTTCAAGTTGCTGCTGCCCTCCGCATCAGGCTCCATGGGGTCTTTTTTACTTTTATATCTGATGCCAAATAGGTTGCAGAGTTTGTTCAGTAGGAGGTCAACGATCTCTTCTTCTTCAGAGGGCTGAGCCAGAAGAGAAAAAAAATTAAATACCTGTTCCAGAAGATGTTATATAAGCCACATTGTCCAATTCAACCATTTATCAGGTATGATTGATCATTTGAATTTATGATTTGAACACATTCCTGAGTGTGACCTTTGTGTAAATGCTTTTAATCTAGGCTTTGATTCTGCTTATTGCCAAGTGTTGACATGAGAGCATGTGAAACACATTAAGTAAAACTTCACAAAAAAATGCAGCAATGTTGAACCCTGTGACTTATCATGAAAGCGTGTTATGAGCTGGTTTAGGGGATTTTGCATCCTTAAGGTTTGATCTACACCTTTAATAATAAGATAGGAGCAAAATTATATTAAACAGTAGCAACAAGGCCAGCAGCTGCACAAGACATAAAACCTGATTCAAATTTCACCAAATAAAACCGCTAGGGTTATATAACTACACATTTCAGAGCTATTCCCAGTGCTTGACTTTAGCATGATGTTTGGGACATTTAGCTATTAATAATTATGCTCATTTTATCATGATCTTGGCCTTCAGGATTAGGTTATGTTTTCAGAGAGCAAGGACTGTCTAGACAGCTGCAATTATGCAGAAAAAAATCACATTACACAAAAATAATTTCAAGCAGCAATTTAAGATTGGCATTGAACAGATCTCCTCATAAACACAAAGAAAGGTTTTTGTGGCTCAGTAACATTATGTAAATAAAACATTTTTCAAGATCAATGATTCATAGTAGGGTTTGACATAAAAAAGTCACAAAATCCTTGCTTGAAGATTTTCTAGTTTAAAAATCAAGACAAAGCAGAAAAGTAAGAAACCTTTTCAAATAAAATGAAAGCTTTACAAAAAGGGAGTAAACTGGAATGATTAATTCTTGCGGGATTCTTATGCGTACTCGGACTCGTTGTGGGGCTGAAAATAAAATCCATATTCAGTTTTTGTAAGAGATCATGATGCTGCCACCACCATGTTTTCTAGGTGGTATAGAGTTCTGCTGGTGAAGCTCAGTGGTTTTTGTGCCAAACATACCATTTAGACTTGTGGCCACACAACCAGCCCCTCCAGTGTTGCTATTGACCCCTTGGCAGACCAGTTTACTGCATAAATGTCCAGTCTTTGTAAATTCTTGATTGACCGATGTTTTTTTCCTACTATTACATATTGTAGGACTCTCTCCTTAGTGTGCCAATAACTTGGAACATACATTCTGATGAGCCTTGTTTTTCAGCTGAAAAGGACTTATTTAAAATAACAACCTCTAATCAGGTATTAAACATACTAACATATTAAGCCAATATTTATGTACTAAATAATGTTTTTTTATTTTGGTCTGATGTAATATTCTAATTTTAAAATCATGTTTTCATTTGCTGTAAACAGAAAATCATCATAATTACCAGATATAAAGGTTTGAAAACATCTGGCTGTGTGTGTTTAATCTTTATGATGAGTTTCATTTAGGTGAAGGGTATAAAGAAATAACCACATCATTTACAGTCATAGTAAATAAACTATAATACTATTGAAAAGGCCCTGCGAAGGACTGGCGACCTGTCCAGGGTGTACCCCGCCTCTCGCCCATAGACTGCTGGAGATAGGCACCAGCTTCCCCGCGACCCACTATGGAATAAGCGGTAGAAAATGACTGACTGACTGACTATTGAAAAGTTTATTTTTTTAAGTAACTCAATTTATTGACTAATACATATAATGAGTGATATTTTTATGCCCTCGTAATCTCTATGCAAACTAAGACTTTAGATAGGATGTGAACAAGCAAATGCCAGGATGATTCTATAAGTAAAGCTAAACCTTTTTGGAATAATCAGATTAACTAGAAATGATGGCAGGTATTAAGTCAAGAAACCTAAATGCCGACATTGAATCAAAAGGTGGTTAAATGCAGTGTTAATCTTATGGTTTGCACAGGTTTTTAAAAGGGTGGCTGATGCTTTATTGTTTAAATATTTTTTATTTATATTTTTATGAGTAGGTTTTTGTTTTTTGTGTCAATGACATAAGTCACATTAAAGGTAAAAGAAGTCTGAAATGTATTTTTCATGGGTTCATTTTTTATATCACAAAAACCTGGCATTTTAAGGTTGGTAGACTTTTCTGATCCAGTATTTTATCTAAAAGATAAATTTTTGGTTCAAATAGACCTCTTTCTAATGTTAGAAAGCCACAGTTTCTATTTGAGAAAACAGCAGTTTCTGCTGTTATCCTACAACCTCACAGCCAGTAGTGCACAGAGAATGTAGGTCAGGTTGTGTGCTTACTGCAGATTTCGTAGTTAGGTTGGGCAGCAATCAGACTTGGAACTTGCTGTTTCTCCAAAGTGTTGTACTGTATAATGCCTTTGCAGTCTGTATCAACAATGAACCCCAACATTTGCTTTAAAAGAAAAATGCCGTGACAACAGGGTACTGTAGGGACCAGAACTATTGTTTCTGTTGGTCCTTCTGCAGGTTTGATTTGTACTAAAGTTATTATTTTATCCACTTTTGAGCGTGATGTGAAAAATAAATGCTTCCATATTTAATTCTCTACTTAATTTTACTCACTAAAAGGAGAAGTTTTTTTTTGTTTTATTATTCAACTATTCCACATAGCATAACAATAATTTTTGTTTAAAGTTTAAATTTAGGAGAAGAATGTAAAATGTTCTTTACTTACAGCTGCATTTTACCTATGCTCTTGTCCTGTCTAGAGTACTGGTTCCCAACCTTTTTTGGCTTGTGTACCCCCTGAGCCATTTTATTATGCCAAGGATACCCCCTCCAGTGTTTTCCCCAAGGATTTTGGTCTTGGGGTTTGGGGCGGGGGTGACAGAAGGCAATTATTTTCCTCTGACTGCAGCCTGTTTAAGCTCTCTACATTTTCAACAGAACATTCCTAAGGGAAAAAAACCTCTAAAATGTTCTTTGTTCATCTTCTACTACCCCCTAATAGAGCATCACACATCCAAGACTTATGCCTACCAACTGATGATATTAATCTGTCATCTTGGAAATAAAATATTAAATGTTTCCACGTACCCCCTGCAATGCCCTCACGTACCACTAGGGGTACGAGTACCCCCGGTTGGGAATCACTGGTCTAGAGTTTTATATATAAATACTTGATAATATTATATTATTAATAATACTGAAATATTTAATTTAATCACATACTGTTGCTCCAGTACTCACAAAATAATTGTAATAATCTGTTTCTCTTGAAAGAAAAACAATCTAAAAAAAAAAATACATTTTTTGTAAAAACATCATAAAAATGTCTTATGTAAGCCTTCACCATTAAACCAGTCTTATGTTAAAAATAATTTCTAAGGATTTCAATGAAAATATTTTGACCCCAAAATCAATGCCCTCTCTAAAGGTTAGGCCTGTTTCTATAATTAACCCATTTTAATCATTTCCATTTAAAACTATTTTTTACATTTTTTTAAAAGAGTCTTATATTCATCGCGAATGGTAGCTATAAGAATAAAAAAAAAAAATTATTTATGACTTCTTATCAAAAAAAGGCTTATTCCAATGCTTTGGACTTTAAGATTTCCAGCAAAGCAACTGAACCTTTTCGAATAATAAAACGAAACCAAAGGTTAATAGAAAACAGAGAATGAAATGGTCATTCGTTGGCAGATCAATTGTTCTGCCAAAGAGAAGCATTTTGGGCAACTGAAGCAATCTTTTAAAAGTCATAATGTGGTGGTAAAATGTTAACCAGGAGTTGATTTGTGAAGCGTGTACCTGCATTATTAAAATTCATTCAAGAATTAAGTAGAGTCCTGTCTTTTCCAGATTCAGGATTAAGATTCTAGTAGCTGTTTCAGAGAGACACCGGTGAGTTATCACATAATGACCCACAGCCAGAATGCTCCGCCTTTTACCCACAAAACAACTGCGTTTGAAATAACATTTCAGATGTATCAAAGCTTGTCTGGTGCTACGACAATGGAAAAAGGTTCTCTGTAGCTTGTTTTTCACAGATGACATCATATTTTTATGTGTCAGCTTTGGGGCCCAGTTCAACTCTGTTGTTCTCTGTAGTTTTTCTGATTTTTCTGCACTTTCTAACTGGTCCGTTGCATTGGGGAGAGCTTTGATTGAAAGGAGTGTGACTGCTCTCCCAAAAATGTTTGAATTGAATGTGTTAACGTGATCTAACAAGCCGTGCTACTTCTCCTTTATGCAGTCATAATCAGAGATGCACCCTGAAATTGACTGGTGACTGGTAGACCAAATTTTCAATTTGACCACTGATTTGCTGGTTGGAAACTCCAAAATGTATTCATTTCCCTGTCTTAAAATTCACCATACAAAACTCCTTACAGGCTGTATTAACGATTACTATTCAGTTATAAAGTACAACAATAATACAAACGCTTTAGACTATGTTACTTACCATTTACATGTTGCCTTAAAAAAGTGTTTTACACACTCAAACATAGCGATTTCAAAAATAGATAAAACAGGAAAGATTTATTTGAATCAGAATTACCTTGTGGTACATTTGCTCCATTTGTAGCGACACCAGAATGACTGAAATGAAGAGATTTAGAACCACAAACGTCATGAAGACAATACAGGAACCAAACAGCAATCCACCAAGCACAGGGTGATTGTCCAAAACCTGGGAAAAAATGCATCAGGGAAGAAATCTGCATTAAATCTGCAGTCCACTTCTTAAAGAGAATGATAAACATGATTTTTTGGAATTTGCTGATCTTAACATTATTACACTTCTCTAAATATGGATTATGCCTACAACTTTATTCATGTTAGCATCCATGTGTATTTAATCTACAGAGTATTACAGCAATCAAGAGCTGCAAAGGTATGCGTATGCCAATCGTGTTGAATCTTTCTTTAAAACTAGGATTTGTGTTGCTGCTCATCGATTCACACAGTGTACAGTGATATTTTACTGAGCTGCACCGAGCTGACTGCAAGGCATCATTGGGACCCCTTGCAGACAGGTCCAGATAAATACATTTACATTACAGACCTTTGTGGTCGAGCCGATGTAGCTACTATGAATTTAGCCTAACCAGAAGAATGATTCATTTAGAACGCATTAAAAATATACTGCTATTGAATCTGAAACATCTAAATGAGTTGGAACATCTAAAATAATAAATCACATCAGTTACCTCATCATAGTTAAAGATGCCCAACTGCAGACTGATGATGGTCAAAAGAGAATCTATAAACGTTTTGTAAGATGAAATATTCCAGCCATAAATCCCATTGCTCTGAAAATATGAAAACCATAAAATTAACACGAGTTATTTCTGTCAATGACTAAAGTCATAAAATTAATCATTTAAAAGTAATTTTCTAAAACTACACAATGTATGTCCTGAATCACATCAAACAAGTACAATCAAACTTACAAATAAAAGTATAAGGGTTGGAATTATCCAAACTCTAGTTTTCAGAGATTTAGACTAAAGAATTAAAGCTGCTTTTTAAATAATTTCCCTTAAATTCCTTAATTTCAAATTGTATATTTTACTCATGTTTTCATAAAACGTGTTTTGATTTTATTAGTTAGGCCCCATTCACACTGAAATAAACCCTATGGTCTCCAGGCTGTTTGAATGTCATTGACTCAGACCAAATTTCCTTTCAGTGTGAAGGCTATCATGACCCAGCTGCACACTTGAACTCGACACATAGCTTTTCCCTGCTGCTTTCTTGATTATCCTGTCACAATACTACTGCCAACACATCAGGAGGAGGATGTTTACTGTGGTTTTTTAGCCAAGAATTGTAACCTGAAACAGTGCTCTCTTTATCTTGGCAAGTGCTGGCAGTCTTTGGGTCTGAAGCCTGACGTTGTTTTCAATTAATCATGCTTTGGGAAATTTTTAGACATTTTATAAACCCAAGAGCCTGGCATTGGTATTATTAATAAAAATTTTTTATTTAACCCGAAGTCACATTAGCAAAGGCCTCCATACAGAAGATTAGTGGAAGCTCAAAACAGTTGGGCAGCTTTATTGTGTAATAATGGGGAGCACAATGTACTCTTGATACAATCCAGACTTTCTTAAATAAACTACCATAAATTAAATAACTTATTTTCATCTTTTCATCTCTAATGTTTATTTTGAAACGGAACGTTTTGGAGAAGAAGATGACTATTTATTTTTGCTCACAGAATTATAACTACAGTAAAAAACTTTTGCCACTGTATCAAATAAAGCAAGAGTGATGTTTAAAGTTGGTGAAAGTCCTGTTAAAGCAGAAAATACTCACCGCAACTGCGTACGCCACTAATTTGATCAAAATGATCAGTAGAAAACTTGATATGTCATTCCATGCTCGATGCAGTGCAGCCGTGATCAGGTTCATCTTGGGGTTTAGTCTGAGAAGGTGCCACAGTTTGACAGTGGATAAAAGGACCAGGAAGGCGACCAAATACTGAAGCACTGAATCAGCTGTAGCTGTCTCATAAAAACTGGCAAATCTAAAACGACAGAAAAACGTAAGTTTTTTAAAGCAGCACAATAGTTTAGGGATTAGAAATGATAATAAACAATGGTTTCAAGATCTATTCACTTTAGATAACACCAAAGATTAAGTTTCCATGTTATTCTCACTGGTCTTTGTGGTTTTGGTAGTAGGTTATATCTCGGTGTCCTAGCAGGGTCCTCTGTATAAAAACCGCCACAGCACTCCAGCTAAGCAGGATGATACTCAGCTCCAGAAGGTTCCACTTGTTCTTGAAGTAAACCCAGCGGTGTTGCTTCAATAATTTGGCCTGTTTAGGTAAAATAAAATGAGAATTATTTCTCAAACTGTAACAAAGTGATTCAGGTGATTTACCCAAAATTATTAATAGAGGACAATGAAAGGCTAAGAACATTTTTTCCAAATGCTTATATTTTGTAAATAAAAAAATTTTAAACTATGATCTCACTAAAAATAATAAATGATTTTGTGCTAATTTCATGTTTGTTACTGTAACAAGGTAAACTAAAGGTTTTTACAGGGCTTTCCAAGCATTCAGACCCCTTAAATCTTTCCATATGTTGTCATGTTGCAACAAGTCTCAATGTGTTTTATCAGGATTGTATGTAATAGGCCAACACAATGGAGTGCAAGCAAAAATGTGTAGTATGCATTTGTATTGATTCCTGCTTACGCTGATACAACAAAATAAAATGCACCGCACCCAAGCAACCAATTGCCTTTAAAATATTATATTACTATATAAATTATATAAATCCAGTTATGAAGGCCTCAGAAGTTTGTTGAAGACTGGTGAACAAACAACATCTTGAATACCATGAACAACAGCGGTAAGTCAGGAGAAAACTTGCTGAGATACGTAAATCAGGGTTCAGTTAATTGTGTGTTCCTTTGTCTCCATGATACAGTTCACTAGGAGACCATAATCTGAGTTATTACTGCCAAAAACCTGTGATCCCTCACTAATAATAATAAACCTGACCCTGTCTTTTTGTGTTCAACCCTGTCTGTCTCCAAGACAAAGCAAATGAAGAAGCTATCACTGCTATTAACAATATGTGTCATCCAGTAGATTTCACTACCGGCTCAGAGCTTCTTTGTTTGTCTGTGTTTCTCTTCTAGATGGAGTCACTAAAGCAGCTACTGCTGCCATTAACTCTGTTTACCCAGTGCATCCTGTCCATTTCCCCATATCCCCAGTCAGTCACAGCAGCTGGCTGCTCATACTGGATGCAATCTGCTGGACTTAGATATACAACTCTTCACCAGTAGTTATTATGAACCGAATTTGACTGCATTGTATTAAACTAATTTCTAACTCAATGTATGTGACTGAAATTAAATCGGCCTGTACAACTGGATTATATATCTCTGTATCTATGTTCGATTTGTTGGTCTTGTAAAGTGCCTTGAGATGACGTTTGTTATGATTTGGTGCCAAATAAATAACTGAATCAAATAGAATTTTCTTGGAACTAAATATAAGACAGACTGCAAATTACTTGAAACTGGAGCAGAGGTTCACCTTCGAGCAGGACAACAGCCCTAAACATCTAGCCAGAACCCCAACAGAATGGTTATAATCAAGACATATTTGTTAGAGTGGCCCACTCCAAGTCCAGACTTAAATCCAATTAAAAATCATCAGGAAGACTTGAAAATCTAACTGTTTGTAAGCTTTCTTCCAAAGAAAAATGTGCAATGAATACAAATGCAAACTACAATCCTAAATTTTTATTTAAAAAAAAAAGTCCTATTTATAATATTGTTTTTCTTCCGTGCACTACTTTATGTTGGTTTATGAGATAAAAATCAAAGAAAATGTTTGGGTGTTCATGGTAATAACAAAATATGAAAGGTTCCAAGGGTTGTGAATGATTTTGCAAGGTGTTGTACATGTAAACAGATCTTTTTTTTCTGTTTTTTTTATGTTCTACCAAATCAACATAAAGGTCTTGAGGTACTGTGAAAGACACCGTCTTATTTTAAGTTGAATTATAGTTAATGGTGCACAGCCATGAGAGTATAAATGGCCTTTGGAGGTGGAAGAGCATAATTAAGTTATGTAATGATGCAGTATAAAAACATGTGTATCATAATTACAAATGATAGAAGATTGTTGCTATTAAAGCCAAAAAAAATCAGTGATGACAATGACAGTCCATATGTTAGCTCTTTAAAAAATAAAATTAGCCTTTGTGCCATTATTTTCCAACATTATCACGTACATTAATCAAAAATGTGCAGTTCTTCTGTATAAAAGTTTTTTATAGATTTCTCTAATTTAAAACTAAAACAAGAAAGCTTGGGGGACATGATGAATACTATACATAATTCAAGCTCTAATTATTCAAAGACTGTTGCAGAAATGTAGTGCTTTCAGGATTTGTTGATGAGCTGCAAAACCCGTTGCAGATTTTGGAAAAGATTTAGGCCTTAAAAAATTCTAGCTGACGGTTGCCATTTTATACATACACTTTTTAAATTAAAATTGAACTGGCCAAATTAAGCCCTTAATTCAGTCAGTCAGTCAGTCAGTCATTTTCTACCGCTTATTCCATAGTGGGTTGCGGGGGAGCTGGTGCCTATCTCCAGCAGTCTATGGGTGAGAGGCAGGGCACACCCTGGACAGGTCGCCAGTCCATCGCAGGGCAACACACAAACAACCATCCACACACTCATTCATACACCTAAGGCAATTTTAGAGTGACCAATTAACCTAGCGCTTAATTCAATTCAACTCAATTCAGTTTTATTTATATAGCGCCAATTCACAACACATCTTGTCTCAAGGCACTTCACAAAAGTCAGGTACATACATTACAATTAATCCTAATTATTGAACAGTGCAGTCAGATTCGGTTATTTATTCAAATTGGATAAAAAGTTTTTCTGTCTAAGGAAAGGAAACCCAGCAGATTGCATCCAGTCAGTGACTTGCAGCATTCACTCCTCCTAGATGAGCATGTAGAGACAGTGGACAGTCACTGGCGTTGACTTTGCAGCAATCCCTCATACTGAGCATGCATGTAGCAACAACTGGGACCTGGCAGGAGAGGAGCCTGATAACTAAAGGATCTGCCTCCCATTCTACTTCTAGAGACTCTAGGAACCACCAGTAAACCTGCAGTCTGAGAACAAAGTGCCCTGTTAGGAACATATGTAACAATCAGATCTCTGATGTATGATGAAGCTAGATCATTAAGGGCTTTATATGTGAGGAGGAGAATTTTAGATTCTATTCTGGATTTAACAGAGAGGCAATGAAGGGAAGCTAAAATAGGAGAAATATGATCTCTCTTTTTAATTTTCATCAGAACTCTTGCTGCAGCATTTTGAATCAGCTGAAGGCTGATAGTAAAGAATTACAATAGTCCAGCCTTGAAGTAACAAATGCATGGACTAGTTTTTCAGCGTCACTCCTGGATAGGATATTTCTAATTTTGGCAATGTTCCGGAGGTGAAAGAAGGAAATACTAGAAATCTGTTTAATATGGGATTTAAATGACATGTCCTGGTCAAAAGTAACACCAAGGTTTTTTACTTTAGTACCGGAGGTCAATCTAATGCCATCCAGGTTAGGTGATTGACTAAGCAGTTTCTTTTTTAAAGACTCCGGTCCAAAGACAACAACTTCTGTCTTGTCTGAATTTAGAAGCAGAAAATTTTAAGTCATCCAAGTTTTTATATCTTCCAGACATGCTTGTAGTCTATCTAACTGGTGGGGTTCATCAGGATTTATGGATAAGTAAAGCTGAGTATTATCAGTGTAACAGTGAATATTTATCCTTTGCTGCCTGATAATTTGACCTATTGGAAGCACCCTATTAAGACACTGTCTTAATAGGGTAATGGGTGGGTAGCAGTACAGAAGCTGCAGAGAGGAGTGTTAAACTACGACCCTGCTTCCTGGTCTGAACCCTGGGTTGTCAGAGTTTTGAAGAACTAATAAATTCGGCCAGATTCCTAGAAAGAAGAGCTGCTCCATCCAAAGTGGGATGGATGCCGTCTCTCCGGATCAGACCAGGTTTTCCCCAAAATGTTCGCCAATTATCAATGTAGCCCACATTGTAGCCCCCTTAAGATCCCTGGGGAATAATATCTCCTGCATGAACTGCAGAAAATATTATAACTTCACTCCACTGATTTGATTTCTTGAAGCCAGAAATCTTCAGAAAGCTCAACCTTAAATGTTATTTATGTGCATGTGGCCACAAAACAAACAACTGAAGTGATTAAATGAAGCGTTTACCTGCTTGAACATGTAATATAGAATGAAAAGCAAATAAATGATCTCAGCAGCCATAACGAATAAGTAAAGGCCACCTGTTGACGGGTAAAGACCAATAGTGTGCAGCTCACTGTGGAACTGAAATGCTCCTGCAAAATAAGATGAATTTACAGAGAAAGAGAAATTTTCAAGAAGATTGTTTAACAAAGCTGTAGATGGATTCTGATAGCAGTCTTCAGAAAGAGCGTTCCTTACCTACTGCTGAGGTCTCCATTAACAGTGTGACAATACAGAAGAGGTTCACATTTGCATTGTAAACGGTAAATTCAACAAAGATTGCCCTCGTGTACTCGTCAAGCCATTTACTGTGAAAAAGATAGTCAAGTGTGCTGTAGAGAAAGAACATCATATTTTAAGGGTTGTCTATCAAAGTGCCTTATAGCCTTTTTTAATTTAATGGTTATGATTATGTTTAAAAGCAGAGCTTCACCATGTCAACACGTGCATTATAAATATCACAAAAGAAAATATTTTTGAAATGAACATGCCTGCTGGCATTTTGAAAATCAGGGCCGAGCTCAGCTACAAAGCCCCCTCCTCTGTAGAGCACCAGTCTTCCCCAGACTGGTATAGTCCTGAGCTTAGCTTCAGTCTGGTACGTCCATGGAGATGAGGAGCTGGCAGAAATATTATCTTTAACAGAGTGATTCCAGCCAGGTTCGTAGTACCCCATGTCCTCTATCTCCCATGAATATGGCGCATGACAGCCCGACACTAATGCAAGCATGAGTCTTGCAATCTGACAAGAGTTCTGCTTAACTCTTAATTGACGAAGACGGGCATTCCCCACCAGTTTGGAGTTTCCATCCGTGATAAATCCTAAAGAAAACATTTTAGAGTTACAACACTCCTGGAAAAATTACATTATTATTGTATTTTTTAATAGTGTGTTTGCTTAACATTTCCAGTAACTGTCAAATCTTGTCATTTTATTCTTACATAGTGTAATTGTTTCATCTTGGTAACACTTAGATATTCACATTTGGCATAAATTAAAACCAACCAGATCAGGACATCCCAAGAAATGGTAAAACGTCCTTCATAACTTTAACACAAATGGTACTTTGTGCAGGTACAACATTCCAAATGCCTGAAAGTGGCTTCAGCTTGTGTCACCAAATAAAAATGATCTGGTATGAAATGACAATAATATTTGTTTGGGAAGGGTTTGGTGGTAAGCCTCCGCTCTGGGGATTGTACTTTTGAAAGTACAGGTAGACATTTGCTTCATTTGGCAGTATCAGATGTTAAACACTTAGTAACTGCTAATTTTTGTCACATACAGAAACATCTGCATCATTGTGATACAAAGCTAAGCTTTTTAAGCTTTTATTAAATCTAAATTCAGCTTTTGATCATTGATTCCACCTTCAGCTGAATTCAATGGAAGATAGCAGTGTTTTGGTAAACTTTAATGTTTTGGGAGGATTCCTACCTGGGTATTCACCAAAAAGGTTTCGGAGTAGAGTGGTGTTAGCCCATGTAAACACATCCTGAAGAGTCATGCTGTCTGGGACATGTGCAGCGAAGCTATTTCTAATGTGTTGTTTCAGAAAAAAAGCATTGGGATCTCTCTGGCCATAGGCCACCAGCAGTAACATCCACATGAACCCCATGTAAACTGGAAAACAAAATGTAAAAATACTCATTATAGCTTACAGTAGGTAACTAATTTAAAATGATAGTTTAAAAATTTGAATGTTTTCTTTTATTAGCATTTGAGGTGCTAGTGGCCTTTAATTATTAATAACAGTACAGGAAGAAGAGCAGAAATCGAACCCAGGACAGCTGTGTCAAGAACTGTAGCCTCCATATGTTGGAAGCCTGCTCCACCACTTAAACATGCGGCACCCCTTGACTAGTTTTTAAAAAGATTTTATACACCCCGCAGGGACAAGTTCATTCTTCTGAATCTCCCATTATCCACACAGGGATACTCACTCAAAATCTCGTAGAGCAAAGCAAAGGCCTTCTGTTTCATAATCTTGTTCCTTTTCATTCTCTCGATGTCTGCAGGAGGAGGTGGCTCATAGAGATGGCTTATTTGTTGGTTTTTATTTTCACCTGTGGATGATGGTGAATGTTTGTTGTCATTTGCTAGAAGTCATAAAGTGTAATCTGGGAGGATTTTGACATTACCAGAATTTCTTTCACTTCTTTCAAACGCCACATTTTCAAAATCTTCTTCATCAACTTTCTTTATTACCATTGCGAAGAAGACTGCAAGACATATCACCTGCAGCACATTGGATAAACAAATTTCAAGGTATTCTAGATCTAATGGTCATGCTGTAGGCTAGTGAAAAATATACAGAGAAAAATATATAAATTCCTACCTTCAGTGGCTGAATAAAGAGAAGACTCTGAAAGAAGGAGACAATCATGGATACCAACCAGCTGATGGAGCGCTCCTTTCCAAATTTTAGTCCATACAGCATTGTGAAATATCCTGATACAAAACTGGTTCCAATTATCAGCAACCAACCAACAAAGACAAACCACCAGGGTAGCACACCCTGACGCTTTGGCTTTTTTTTCTGACCACCATCACTTGAGGAGCGATGCTCAGGAATAAACCTATAATTGGAAAGTTAAAATAAGGATTTGACTTTAACCCTGCATTTGCTAAAGTCCAGTTAGTACTAATACCAGAAGCAAGGATGCAGGTCTGTGCTGCAGCCCTTGTTATAGTATAAAGATATCACACATAAATAATCACACTAACTAAAATATTGTTATCTCTAGTACTGCTATAGATGGGAGAGAATTTTCATAAAAGTACTTTGAAATAGAATGTGTACTTTTATGAAAGTACTCGTTCCTGTTTATGTAGCCTACAAGCTAGAATTAGCATCTGGCACAGCAAAACTTTGTAGGAAGCTAGAAAATGTAACAACCTGTAACAAACATAGTGTGTTTAGTTGTTTCAATATTAGTATTACTGAGGATATCATTTTAGTATTGCTGATTAATTATAACTGATATAAACTTTCTTTCGGAAATTAATAAGTTCCTGCCAGTGCTAATGCTGTAACAAATGTGTGAAACCCCATGGGACAAAAAAATAGATTTTGACATCAATCCATTGTCTATTCTCATTTATCCTTGCATGGGGGGCAGGATAAAATTGGACAATTTTTAATAAATACTTCTCATATTTAGGCTCATCTTGGTTCACATGGCTGCATGCAGAAAGCTGATCTTCTAGGAGGCTCTTCATCCTCTGGACCTGCTGCTGGGCATTGTCAAAACTGTGTGGGCTTGGAAAGCTGGAGGGGCCTTTCAGACTAAACTCCTTTTCAAGGTAACATATTTGTCTGTACAGATGCTGGGTTTTGTTGCTCTTCTTTTGAATCCCCTCAGCTGTTGATATAGAACACAAAGAGGTGCTCCAGCCTTAAAATGTAAAAAGACAGTCTTTGAAACCACTACCAAGATGTTTCTTTGTAAAATTACTTGAAACATGTGCTTAGACACAAACACAATTGTAACAAGTGTAAAAAACCTTTAAAATAAATTTAAGGATTGACCCACCCGCTGTTGGCTTTTCCTAACCTTTTTATTGCTTCTGACCTGAATAACAAAACTACTGTCGCTAGAGCAGGACCCACCTGATTGTTGAGACAATGTTTTTGTCTGGGTGTCATTGCTGTATTTGGTATTCTGTTTGAGAGATTCTTCCACCTCAGCGAGGACAGCATTGATGTCAGTTTCTTTTCCAGGTCCAAACTCAGACATGTTGGACGGGATGTTGCATTTGGCTGTCTCAGAGAGTAACTGAAGAATTCTTGCAATATCCTAAATGTTTGAATACAATATATTATTCTATATGCATAAATAAAACTAAAAACACTCCGTGCACTTTGAATAATCAGTATTAACATCTAAAATCTAAAATCAATGTTGCACAGATAAAAATGTAAAATATGTACAGTGCCAAAAGTATTTATATTTATTGAACCTTTGCAAATTTTAACATGTTATAACTGCAAACTTGAAAGTATTTCATTAGGCTCTTGAGTGATAGTGCATACTTGTAAAGTGGATGGTAAAGAATACATGGTTTGCATATTTATGCACAAGTAAAAATCTAAAAAGTGTGGTAGGTATTTGTATTTACCCCCTTTTCTTTGATGTCCCTAAATAAAATGCAGTGCAACTGTTGTCAGCAGAAGTTATGTAATTAATACCTAAATTTAAAATTTGGGGTTCCCCTGTTTGTATTCTCAGAAAGGTCCACCAGTTCTGTGAAGAATTCAGAGGTCTGTTTGAGAACATTAATGAACAAACACCATCAGAAGGACCAAGAAATACACCCAATGGATTTATCAAGGATAACGCTGTGAAGTTTCCCTATGGAGAAGCCACATTCAGTTCTCATGTTCCAGTTGCATTTAACTGTTTATTTAAATTATTAACTGAAACATCAGTAATATTAGTCTGTAGTCCAACCTTTTTTAACTTGCTTTTATCATGCCACTGCAAAGTATTTTTATGTATACTTCTCTTGTGTTTTCATCATGTAAAAACTTTGAATGGTCTTGTTAATGAAATGTGGTGTACAAATAAACTTGCTTTGCATTTATTGCAGAGTTTAGAGATTGGTGAGATTATAACCATATATCACAAGCTTTAAACATCCCACAGAGCACTGTTGAATCCATCATCTGAAAACAGAAAAAGTATGACACAACTGCAAATCTACCAAGACATGGCCATCCACATAACTGAATTGACAGGGAGATGGAGATATGATCAGAGAGACAGCCAAGAAGCACGTATTAACTCTGGGCTGAGCTACATGGATCTGCATAATCTCTCGACAGGACAGCCATTACTTGTTCACTCTAGAAATCTGGACCTTTGGGGAGAGTCAGAAGAAGAAGGCCCCTGAGAAGTCATGTTTGCAGCTTGCTACTAGGGGAATATGGAACACAGCAAACACGTGACAAAAGGTGCTCTGGTCAGAAAAGTTAAAATTTCTGGTCGATATGCAAAATGCTATGTGTAACCAAAAATAAAAAGAACACTGCTAAAAATACCATCCCTAGAGTAAAACATTGTGGTGGCAGCATCATTCTGTGGGTATGTTTTCTTTCAGAGCTAGTCAGGAAATGGGAAGATGGAGAGAGCCATCAGATTTTTACATGTAAAAAATGTTCAAAACCATTTATCCCTTTCCATCCACTTTACAGGTATACCCTAATTTGTGTTGGTCTATCACATAAAATTAGATTGAAATACACAAAGGTTTGTAACAAGACAAAGCGTGAATAAAATGTTCAAGTTTGGAAAGGGTTTCGTAAGCCACAGTCAAGTTTTTTGTCGCACAAAACACTTGGCACAAAGGCACAAAACACTTGCTTTTATGATGATGTCTAAAGTGGAGCTTCCATCTTTGCTGGTGTTGGTTGTAGCTTGCAAGGAAACTGTCTGTACACTGCTCTTTTGCTGGAGGTGACTTGTTTTCTTTGTTTGGCTTTGACAGCAAGACTTCTCCCGGGGACGAGTGTTTCTGAAGATGCTGACTATGAGGATATTTATTGGAAACATGATGAGGGAACTCTGGACCCCAACAATGAACTGCTGCCAGGTGAATTGAAAGTGACCTAAAAACACAGATCTCATGAGACAAATCTGTTTTTTTCTTTTGGTTTATAGAGGTATTGTGAAGTGTAAAAGAATTAGATGTACCCAAATCCATGACCTGCTCTGAGGGGTCTGTTGGGATCCCATAAAACATGATGCTGGTCAGCATGGTGCAGAGCAGCAGGGAGAAACAGCAGGACACCCTTTGTACACAAGTAAAGGTGCTGCTTGGTGGTCGACTGATCACAGAGAACCAAAGGTGTCCGTCACTAAAATCCCTAGCTGTCTTCATAAGGAACAAATTACTGGAAGACAAAAGCAAGCATGTAAAATCTAAATATTGAAATTAAATCTCATTTAGTAAACAATTAACGTCATATTTTAATCTATTTTTGTTACAATGAAACTTTGGATGAGATGTGCAGCCCTCTGACGTTTAAGAAAAGAGAAAAAAAACATAAATCTTTTTTGACTCATCACCTCAGCTTTGAAGTATAAAAGGAATATTTGTGCAATCTGCTGCTGAGATAAGAAAATAACATTTTAAAAAACTTATGGTTAGTTTAAACATTCTGGGCTGTTAACTGCAGTAACCTTAAAGTGCGACAAACAAACTAATAAAACTGAAATAACTTATGGCTAGGCTAGATGGAGATTTTTAATTATGCCTAAACATTATTTTACATTTCACCATTTTCTAATTAGTTCTCCTGTGACAGAATATTTTTCCAAAATGCTAAAACCCTTATTAGACAAAAAGGTGACTTCAGTTGGAATCTTGCTGTTTTTAAAAGCCAGATTTCAAAAGGTTTTGGTTTTCTTCCAATAAATGTTTCTTCAAACTGACATCCAAGCCTGCTACAGCATCTAATTTACATTTGACTTGAACTCTTGTCATTCAAATTCAATGAAAAATAGCATCCTAGGATTTGTAGACTATAATAGTGTCCTTGTGTATGTAAGTGTTCTCGAAGTACCACTACACTGCTGTCTTACCTGAATTTCTTCAGATCCATCTCAGTCGAAAGAGGAAAGAGTTTATCGAGACAGCAATCACCCATGTCTATTGCGAGCCAGGAGTTGCACAGAAAATACCATTTCTGTTCTGTCTGTAAATCCTGTACAAGGATGTTGCCTACAAACCTGAAGAAAACAAAAAATATTTTAACTCACAAAGTCTCAATTTTTGCTTTTTTTTTTGATGTCAGACCAGAATGCGTTGTACAAAATGGCAATATTAGATTATTAATATATGAAACAAGCAGATTTCATGGGTTCTTTGTTTCTTAAGTTGTTATGGCTGGAATTAAATCAAGAAATTGACTTTTGGCTGATGTTTAGCTTGAAGGGACCTGACTAGTGACCTGGTAGTTAAAAACCTCAAGAAGTCAATGCTTTTCCAGTCGGTGAATGGGCTACACCTGAGTGCAAGCAGGTTGCACTAACGGTAATAGACTTCGGTGTTTAATAGAAAAAACACTCAAAGTTAGCTATTTTTAGCATCAATAATGGATTTAAAAATGAAGTCAGAGGAAGCCCAAAAGGTGTAAGAACTTTAAAAGGATTGTCTATGAAGGCCTGTTCAATCATGTTGCTACTTTTAAACGCTGAGTGAGACTTCAGGAGAAAACAGAAACAGTGAAGGTATTACAGCAGTATTGCTTGTTTAATCATTATGGCTTTCAACCTCTGTGTTTCATTTTTGCAACTAGAATGTGACAATGTTGACAACTTTTTGTAAATCTCAAATTTCCGGGACAGCAGTGACTAACTGTATTGAAATGTACAGGGGTTGGACAATAAAACTGAAACACCTGGTTTTAGACCACAATAATTTATTAGTATGGTGTAGGGCCTCCTTTTGCGGCCGATACAGCGTCAATTTGTCTTGGGAATGACATATACAAGTCCTGCACAGTGGTCAGAGGGATTTTAAGCCATTCTTCTTGCAGGATAGTGGCCAGGTCACTACGTGATACTGGTGGAGGAAAACGTTTCCTGACTCATTCCTCCAAAACACCCCAAAGTGGCTCAATAATATTCAGATCTGGTGACTGTGCAGGTAATGGGAGATGTTCAACTTCACTTTCATGTTCATCAAACCAATCTTTCACCAGTCTTGCTGTGTGTATTGGTGCATTGTCATCCTGATACACGGCACCGCCTTCAGGATACAATGTTTGAACCATTGGATGCACATGGTCCTCAAGAATGGTTCGGTAGTCCTTGGCAGTGACCCACCCATCTAGCACAAGTATTGGGCCAAGGGAATGCCATGATATGGCAGCCCAAACCATCACTGATCCACCCCCATGCTTCACTCTGGGCATGCAACAGTCTGGGTGGTACGCTTCTTTGGGGCTTCTCCACACCGTAACTCTCCCAGATGTGGGGAAAACAGTAAAGTTGGACTCATCAGAGAACAATACATGTTTCACATTGTCCACAGCGCAAGATTTGTGCTCCTTGCACCATTGAAACCGACGTTTGGCATTGGCATGAGTGACCAAAGGTTTGGCTATAGCAGCCCGGCCGTGTATATTGACCCTGTGGAGCTCCGGACGGACAGTTCTGGTGGAAACAGGAGAGTTGAGGTGCACATTTAATTCTACTGTGATTTAGCACCCGAACATCCCTTTCAGACAGCTTTCTCTTGCGTACACAGTTAATCCTGTTGGATGTGGTTCGTCCTTCTTGGTGGTATGCTGACATTACCCTGGATACCGTGGCTCTTGATACATCACAAAGACTTGCTGTCTTGGTCACAGATGCGCCAGCAAGACGTGCACCAACAATTTGTCCTCTTTTGAACTCTGGTATGTCACCCATAATGTTGTGTGCATTTCAATATTTTGAGCAAAACTGTGCTCTTACCCTGCTAATTGAACCTTCACACTCTGCTCTTACAGGTGCAATGTGCAGTCAATGAAGACTGGCTACCAGGCTGGTCCAATTTAGCCATGAAACCTCCCACACTAAAATGACAGGTGTTTCAGTTTCATCGTCCAACCCCTGTATGTAAGTGCATTTGAATTTGTCTATATGATTGGATTGTATTGGACTGATTTAATTAGATATTACAAGTTATAAATTTGACTTATTTGTCAAACTGGGTGGATTGATTGAATTTTCAAAATATTTAAAAAACATTTTGTATAAATTTAAAAAGTAAAAAATAAAAATGTTTTAAATATGAAACGTATTCTGTGTGCCAAAATATAACACAAATAAATATTTTTTTAACCAAAATAACAATAATGTAAAAAAAAACTCATTCATTCAAAGATGGGTAATTTGTGACCCACCATGTGAAATGACAATGCAATGAGAATGCAATATATAAAAAAAAATTTCAATGCAAAAGGCAATAAAATATGGTTTTCTTTAACATCTTTAATATATTCTAATATCTTACTTTTGTTGCAGAGTTACTCTGACTAAAAATGCTTCAAATGTTCTATTGTCCATATTTGTTTCAAACAGGAGGATAATTGGTGATATACCACCTCCTGCCTCTGGAGCTTTAGCCTCCAGAACCAAATAATGTAAAATCATACCAAATGACAATGATTAACAGGTCATAACCTTTCAACAGAACCTAATTTTATTATTCCTGAACTTTCACTTGAATGACTGTTTACTGCAGAAATGCAGGAAACAAATATTTTCAAAGCTGTTAAATATAGGTCTTAATGAGAAAGGAGAATGGCTAAAATAATCATCAGCAGATGAGAGCTTTTAAAATCACACAAAACTGCACAACCTGATCAAATCTCTATGTTTTTATTGGAATATTGTCACAATTAGGATTTAGCTGCCAAAATCACAACATCATATTTTGCAGTCTATTTTGCAGACCCTTATCTGTCAGATAACAGTTCCTCATTTCATCCTTGCTTTGACTTATTGCAGCACATATCTTTTCTTTTTCAGCCATTCTGATGTAGATGTGGTTCAGTGCTTTTGTTGCTTGGCCTAAATTTAGGCAACCTTTAGTTACTAGACCTCTATAGCCTACTTTCCAAGACAATTTGTTCAGTTTATTTATAATCAAGTTGTCATGAACCAGTTTGATTATAATTTCTTCCTAGCCAATGTGTTAACACACTAATTATTGGTTAAGATAGGCATACTGCCTACTTCTACTTTCACAGAGGGAATACAACTTACTGATGAATAGTTAATCAAGTACATTTTAAAGTCAGCACCTTGTCAGTAATCAGACTCTTAATTCTTTTGCAAGTATTGAGGGTGTAATTGTTTTTTCCACACATCGATACTGCTCTTTAGAGAAAGTAAACATGTTCTTGCTAGAGTTAAGTTATATATACCTAATTTTAACAATTTATGAAGACTCAATGATTTTTATTCTGTTCTGGTGCTGAAAGCTTAGAATTTAAAATAAATGCAGATCCTTTCAAAACTCCTTAAATGTTTTCATTTACAATCACCGATTTCTATGTATTTAAGTAGACATTGATGTAATACATAAAAGCAAAGCTGTGGACAAATGTGCAGTCGATGGAAGAGGATACATGATTTTCAAATTGCTTTACAGTAAAATCTGTTATGTGTGTATGTTGCAATGTATTCAGTCCCCTTGGGTCAATACTTGGCAGATCCACCATTCCACAACTGCGAGTCTCTGTCAAAATTAGATCTAGGTCTGGACTTTGACTGAGCCATTCTAACATGCTTTCATTTAAACTATTCTATTTTAGTTCTGGTTGTATGTTTTGAGTGCTTGTCTTCATGTAAAGTGAATATCTGTCCTAGTACCTCTCAAGTGTTTTTGCACCCTCTTACAGGTTTTCTATCGATCGAAACTGAAGCTTTGTTCTTGCCGCTCTTCCATAAAGAGCAGATTTGTAGGATGCATGACTTACAGCGGTTCTATCAACACAATCTCCCACCTGAGCTGTGGATCTGTGCAGCTTCTCCAGTTCCTCCATGGGCATCTTGGCTTTTCTCTGATATTGGGTTTAATGGGATTGATGGCTACACTTTGTACATTGTTTTCAGCCGGGCAGTTGTAAATTTGGCAAAGTGCTTTTTTGCATAGCCCAATTTGAACTAAGCTTTAGTTATTAGACCGCATTTTCCTGGTCAACTATCCAAACAACACGAGTATGTACAGTCTGTCACAAACTTTAAAATATAACCATTGAGGCTTCTCTTTTAGCAGTTTATTGGTCTGACAGACACACTGCCAAATCTACTTTCACAAAGGAGGTAAAATTATTGGACCACCTTGCTGCTTATCAGCCTCTTCATGATTTTTTTTTTTTTTGCCTGCTTATACAGCATTATGGCTTTGTTAGTCTATTATGCCATATGTTCTGGTTAGAATAAAATAATCATTAATTTATATAAACAAATCATTTTATTATGTCCTGATATCTACAATTTTGGGATTTAAGAGAATATTCCTGCTTTCTGTTATGATTTTACATCCCAGGCATAATAAAATTTCTATTTATATCTGAGACTAGTCTATTGTTATGTATTCAATTGCATGAAATGGTCAAACGGAGTAACTGTTATTAGTGTAGCGTTTTTCAGATTCCTCACCAAGCAGGATGACTCCCAGAATTGTTGTGCCACAGTCTGATGCCCTGCAGCTCACCCAAAGAGGAAGGTGTAGTCAGCAGGAACAAATCCACCGCTCCCCTCTCAAATACAGGTTTCTTTGAATCAGTCAGGTGGTGAGGCTTACTGTTTCCATCTGCACCAAGGAGAGTAAGTATAACCTGAAAAGAGATGCTGTGATTTAAAAACAAAACCTCAACTGGAGGTGGAAAGCTGTGGTAGGTTGATAAACACAATGCATCTAATATTGGCCATGCAGCTTAATTAAAAATAATCAAGATTTTTTTATTATATATATGATACAATATAATGGCAAAGTGAAATACAGAACCACAAATTCAATTACAGGAATAGTTAGGAGAATACAACATTAGATAAAGATATTTGTTTTTACACAAGCATCCTGTGTATCCTTACCTTTAAAAATAACCATTATTTGAAATGTTTTAGGTCCTAATTTCAAGTAACATTAAAGTTAAGTTACAGAACTCTATAAACTTTGTTTGAATCCCTGGTAAAGAGGTATTAAATGCCTGAAAATAAATTCATCTTTTATTTCTGTAGCCAAAATTTTACACAAAAAAAAATCTGATAGAAACAAATATATATATTAAAAAATTATATTTTTTAACAAATTCACTAGTGCAAATATTTTTGGCACACTGAACAATCTATATAAAGTAAACCAAACTGAAACATTTTATAAAAAAAAAAAAAAAGGATCAACCTCCTTCTATTTCAGTACCAAGACCTACATTTTTCAGTTGAAGATTTATTTTTTACCTTTTCAAGAATCTTTACCACTGGGAGCCAGTAATAATGATGGGCACAGTGTATTGCTGTTTGTTGCTTGTTAACGTTTTGAGAGGAGAATGACCTTAACTTATTTAAACATATTGTTGTACAAAATGAGCTCCCAACAAATGTCCTTCATTTTAAAATCTCCTCTCTTCCTCCCTAAAGTTCAATCGATATTTACCCATTTTTTTTTATATGTCCATCAGTGTCTGATGCAGAAACTGGTCTCTTTAGCTTTGAAATGCTCTGTTGTGTTTCAAAGATGGAGACAGATAAAATGAAAGGGATGCAGAATGTTGGCCAGATGTTTAGGAAACAGAAGCTAAGCACAGTTGAAGCTGAACCTGTTTTCAAAATTCCTGTTGGCAAACTAGTTGTATATTCTACATCTAGATGTTGAGGTGTGGGTGAAACTCTATCTTTGACAAGCTTATTTGACATAAAAATAACCGGAGTTCTAAAAGGCATATGCAGTTTTTTCTGCCATTTCTGTTCAAATCACCTGTACATTAAAATTTCCAGACTAGAAAATGGAAACCTTAGCTGCTTTCTGAGCAGCATGTTTACTGATGCTGCATGAGTAAATGTTCACTTTTTGATTAACACTGATGAATATTTCTACACAGATCATAGTAACCATAATAACTTTTTGCAGCTCATCAAATTTTAGCACTATTGATCTTTTTCATTTTCCGCTTATAATTGAGGCATAAGGTATTACATGATTTTTGATGTTGTTTAAAATATTTCAGAAGTGTTTTTGAAATTTTACAGTAGCTTTTTAATGTTTGTTTATTCTGTATAAATACATTTTTATATTTCCAGTACCTGAGAGGATGTTGAGGCTCCTATTCGATGTCCAGTGCAAACACACAACAGATAGCGGTAATTATCCATGGGGTCGTTGTCCTCCAGCACTGTCCCCTTTACCTGCACATGAGTAAAATAGCATAGATGATTACTCTCCCATCCATCCATCCATCCATCCATCCACCCACCCACCAAAATAGGCTAAAAATAATAGTTAATTCATAAAATGGAATTGCTGAAGAGACACTTTACCTTTACTGTGTCTTTGATGTCTTTTCTTCGTGCCCACACAACCACGAGGAGGTAGGTCACAAATAGAGCCCCAACAAAGCACACAACCACTGGATTCTCAGCAAAGGTTGCAAAAAGCTCAGCAGTGCGTGAAGGGTCTACCAGATTTGGAGTCACAAAAAAAGAGCTCCCAAAAAATGTGAGGTGCTTGCAGAGGCACTGGGTGATTAAATGTGTGGTCTTGACACCAACCTTGGAGGACAAACAAAACTTATCATAAAATAATTCGAGCAACATGTTATTTATAAGAGCTGCCTCTTAATAATGAATTATTATGCTTACTCTGCAGCCAGAATCCTTCCAGTCCAATAACGTTTCATTCCAAAATTTGCACGAGGATGTGATGGGGGTGATAGATAATGTGGCATTTACAGATTTTACACCTGGACCAACAATAGGCCTCACCACAAGATAATGCAACCCAGTGTTCCCCTTTAATTTTGTGGGGCTAAGAAGCCATGTATATTTTTCTTCTGTGTCAGACACAAACATATACTCAGGTAAATCACACAAATGTCCAATCTGAAACAGAGAAAACATTTTATTACCTTGAGTAGTTCCTGGAAGGGGCATCTCCGTCATGGCTACATAATTTGTGTCAGTGGGGTAATCCATGTAACCAAGGAACAGTTTGAAGGGTAGAGGATCCACTGAAGGCACCATCTTTAAAACATAAGGTTAGTAAAGTCGTATCAAAATTCAAAGCAGTGCATTTCCTGAGATCTTTTTTTATTTATTTTTGCTGCACAGTGGGGTGGAGAGAGGGGGAAGGCATGGAGTCTGGGGTCGGGACTCGAAACCAGGACGGCTGCGTTGAGGACTGAGGCCTCCGTATATGGGTCTACACCACACGCTGCGCCCATATTGCCTAAGATCTAAAAACATATGTAATTACAATGTCTTGCAAAAGAATTAATATCCCTTGAACATGGTGGTGTCAGAATCATGCTGTGGAAAAGCTTATTTTTAGCAAAGATAGGAAAGCTGGTCAGAGCTGATAGGAAAATGTATACAGCTCAATGTAGGGCAATCATGAAATAAAACCTGTTAGATGCTGCAGGGGGACTAGAGAGCTGGATGGAGGTTCACCTTCCAGCAGGACAACAAGCCAAAACAGACAGCCAAACCCACCATGGATTGGATTAGATCAAAGCATAGTGAGGCGTTAAAATAGCTCAGACAAAGTCCAGATCTTAATCCAATTGAGAATCGGTGACAAAACTTTAAAATTGTTATTCACAGATGCTGAGTTTGAGAAGAACGATTAAGTCTCTAGATGTGCAAAGCTCTTAGAGAGTGTAAGGTGGCCTCACAATGACTCACAGAAGATAAATGCAAATGCACCCTACACTTTTAAATTACTGTTAAAAAACAAAAAACTTAAAATTCTTTTTCTTCTGCTTCATAATCATATATTACTTTGTCAATCACGTAAATCCCAATTAGATAAATCGAAGTTTGTAGCTATAATGTCACAAGAGGTAAAAAAAATTCGACGGCTATGAATATTTTAAAAGCCACTGTAGTTACTAAAACTACATCTCCTGTAAGTTTTTTTGTAAGTAAAAGAGTTATGGCTTTGGCAGAAGTCAGTATAAGCAAACATCCTCCATGCAATGTAAAAAATTGAAGAGGTTCAGAGTATGAATTCTACTTCACCTTATTGAGATAATATGGCTAAACAGCATAACTTTGCATCACTATTTCTTTTCTACTTAAAATGTTCAGTCCAGTCCTTGTCTCTCTCCGATTTATTATGTTTGATGGTTTGTAAGCAAATTAAACAAACAAATACCCAAGGTGGGGGACACTAGTAATAGGAGACATAACTCACAAGATGACTTAATTAATTAATATTAACATGGTCATTGTCAGGGACGTGCACAGATACACAATGTGGTGCTAGAGCACCTGCCCTTTTACCCTATGGACAAAAAAGTGCCCTCCTAAAATCTTTTTTTTTTTTTTACAGTGTATAGTGTGGGGCCCAAGGTAAAATTTCTGAACTTAAAGGCCTATAATACCATTGCCCCACGTTTTAAATTTTATTCAACAACTATATTGTTGAATAAAATTATGTCAGATAGAACCCTGCTCTGCCGACAGGCCAGCTAACCATCCAGGTATTAAACAAAACGAATATACTTGCTTCCTAAACTTCAGATGAAAAAGTTAAAACTTCACTTGCCACCATTTTATCCAAACAGAACAGGCCAATGAATGGCATACCTTTACCCGCTATGTCTTCTATGGCTGCCACCAGGCGCCAGGACGATGTCTACGATTTAACTCTTAGATTAAATTAGAAGAAATAAATAAATTCAAATCTGTCTCATTGATGTAGGTATTACATTTACTATAATGGTCCCTGATGACTTCTGTTTGACTCATGTTTTTTTTTAATTGCAAATACGGCCAAATGAGCTGGTTAACATTACAATTCATACACTACTAAAAATACCTTTAATAAAGTTCAGTAAATGTGGGGCATGTAGGCTAAGTTATATTTTCTACTTCTCTGTGTGTAAAAATAATGATGTGATCAGAGTATTTTAATTTCTAAATAGTAGACATTTTATCAGTTCTCAGGACTTGTAATCTCATTAATTTTTATTCTCTAAGAATAATTTCTGTCATATATCACACTGGCTGCATCCAGAAGTATAGATGATTTTTCTTATGATCATTTTCTCTGCTTTTTCTTTCATTTTGACTATAAAGATTTTATAACTCATTTTCTGGGTATAGTTGATTTACACTGTAGAATGGTCACTGGTTACTCACATTTCTGAAGATAACTCATTTAGTGTGATCTACCTGGTAAATTTGGCAGTGTAACCTGCTTTGCTACAACATAAGGTTATTTGGTGCAGAAGACATTTTGTGATAAAAGTACAGAATGATATAGTCAAGACAAACACGTTGTGCTCAGTGTGTAAAAAGAAAAAAAAGAAGGATAACGTAAGTTTCAAATTTGTATTCTAACTTTAAATTAATCTTTTGTTACCTTATTAATCTTAAGAATTTTGTAAAATGCATTCTTGTTTTGAGTTTTTTTTCCTGGGTGGTCATTTCCCTACATCCCACAGGACAGTTTGTTTTGTGGGTGCTTAGTAATACATATAAATTGTGTTCATGCTGTGCCTGTAGTAAATCTCACACTAGAAAGGCAACCGACAGCTCCATGTGCTGCACAAGGTGCCCTTTTTTTCCACTTGAGCACCTGACCCCTAAAATGTCTGTGCATGCCACTGGTCATTGTTGTAAAGGTAAGGAAATGCTTGTGTGCAGAGGTGATTATTTAACCCAAGCATGGCTTAATAATTTTACTATGATAGACTTCATGTCTTGCTAGTTTTTTAATGCCATTTTTAATGTCATTTGGTTTTTTAAAGAAAAGTAGATGAACTGCTAACTGCACCTTTAAAAGCAGAGTAGAGTCAGCTGAAGGAACTTCTATGGCTGTTGTGCTGTGGTTCCCAAGATCCAAAAGAGACGAGTTCACGTGTCCTCCAGCGGGCCTTGGCAACAGAATCTGGGGTACCAGCCATAAGTTAGAAAACAGGTTTGGAAAATATAAAGTTTACTGTCAAATAAAAAACTGTTTGTAGTAAGTTCAGCATGTTCAGCTATAACTATATGTAAAATTAATTCAGCATATTAGTCAAAGTTTCTTGTGACCACTTAATTTAAAATGACGGTTTATGCAAAAGTTAACTTTCAGCAAAGCACATTTTGTGAGTTATTGTATTTCTTACTATCATAAATAAAGATATCAGTTTGATTCAGATATTCCCATGGCTGATTAGCATTACAAGCGGAGTAATGTGTAATTGCTCATCTGTTTCAATTGTATGCAAATGGTTGGAGAAAACAAAACAGGAAGAAACTACATTGTGTGGGAAAGACATGAGAGTTTACCACTCTAGTCACGCATAAAACTGAGAACAAAAATAGAACAGAACAAATTCTGAATACACATAAAATATCCTCAAATTGAAACATTTAACCTAATTTTTTGGAAAAAATTCTACGCATCCAGCTTTCCAGTTTCTGGCCAACACACTGGTAGACACCTTTTTTTTTTTTTGTTTAAAATTCTAAAATCTAATTTCCAAACAGGATGCCTGTCTTGAAAGTACTCTCAGTAAGCATTGATTGAATAGGTAATCACAGTTTAGAACAAACCCCCAGATGATGCACTGCTGCTATACTAACCTCAATATCTTTACTTAAGTTCTCCACAGGGATACCGGATCCATCTTGTCTTGTAAGGGACAGACCACCTATTTGTCCACTGATGTTTCCCTTCTCATTCCAAGAAAAGGGGTTTTTATCTAAACCCAGCATCTATTGATGTATTAAAACAAATAGGGGTTAAGTCTCATGTCACGAAAGACACTTCAGGAAATTGAGGAGAACCTTGATCAAACACCCACAGCAAACGGAAAACACTTGCTCTTGGCTACATCCTGATTTCACATGAAACACTTATTTTGACTTACTCGAACATCCACTGGTTCCTCTGAAGGAAACATATTAGTGGGAAGTTGTGGCAGAGAAAACGTGGGCTGAGAACTTAGGTTAACAGTCATGGACTCTGTTGTTAAACTCTCACGTGTCACTCTGTGGGATAAAATGAGGAGATGCATTAAATCTACAGTCGTGGTAAAATAAAATTACCACCGTCACTTTTAGGACTTTACTATAAGCACATAATTATATGTGGTCTGGTCCTTACAAGGCTGCAAAATTGCATAATCTTTGCCCCATGTGTATGAAAACACACAACAAAAACCACACGGTCATTATTCATTAAACAAAATGAAGCCGAAATAGAAAAGCTGTATGATTCTGTCTGTGACATCGTTGGACAGGAGTTTTCGCCCACTCTTCTTTACAGTGTTGCCTCTGTTCATTGAGATTTTCAGGGCTCTGTTACTGATTAGCTCAGTACTTGACCCCTTAAATGGTAAAATGGACTGAACATATAAATCGCTTTTCCAGTCATGTGACCGCTTAAAGCGCTTTACACTAGAGTGGCGATGTCAAACTCCAGTCCTCGAGGGAGGACACCGGCCCTCAAGGACTGGAGTTTGACACCTCTGTACTAGAGCCACTAGAGTACACATTCATACACTGATACGTGGATCGATAGGCAACTTCGGGTTAAGCGCCTAGCCCAGGGGCACATCAATATTTGACAGGAGGAAGCTGAAATTGAACCCACTACCGTGCTCTACAGTTGAGAAGAGGTGTTTGTGCATATATGAAGTATTTGAATTTAATCCAACATAGTGCTAAATATCTTTAATTTGGCGTCACTTGCCAAAGGACATTGTTCCAGATGTCTTGTGATTCATTAATATGTTTCACTGTGTTATGTTTAGAGAGACAAGGCTTCCTCCTAGCAACCATTCCAAACAGGCTTTACATATTTAGTCTTCTTGTCACTAACTTTTTACTGCTAACTGAGGCGTGAGTCTGAGATGGAATTTTAATATTCTAATATTTATATTTTTCTCTGTATTATGAAGGATTTTAAATCGTTTAGAAGCACCCTTTTACCCTTCTTGGATTGGTGAGCAGCAAGAATTCATTGGTGATGATGTTCCTTTACCTAAATGCTCCAAACCTGCAAACTGTCAAACCTCCTGCTTTTGTAGATGTGGTCAGCACCTGTCTACTCTTTTTTCTGGCTAAATCCCACAGAAAGGGCAAAGGTGTCCTTTGTTTTTTACACCACATTTTGGCTTCATTTTTGTGTAATAAATAATATTATAGTGCAATCTGTTGTTATTTTTTAAACACTTTCTCTGAGAGATATACCTTTTAGAACATGTTAATGACCAGTAAAGCTGACAAAACACCATTTTAATATCTCATCCTACATAAACCCTTGAATTAACGTAGGATGTAATTTCTTTTTACCATACTTTTATGTTTTTGTAGCTGAGATATGCTGTATATTAAACATTCTATGGAGGCAGTTGACATGACAATCACTTAAACTGTTCCTACAACTCCTATTCTTTAGCAATTTTAAATAATTATGTCTCAGAGTTTTAGATTAAAGTAAAACGTACCTTTTAACAAACAACGTAATATGAGGTTTTTGAATTATAGTTGGACCTTCATTAACCTTCATTGTTTTCAACAAAGCACTCTGTATGATGCTTAGAGCATCAAGCAAGGCATCAGAGATGTTTTTCTGCAAAAGAATAAACAAGACATACAAGTTGCACCAAAACTTAATAATGCCCAAGAACATCAACTATCCATACCACACAATATGCCTATAATATTAAATAAAATAAAATAATAGGTGCTTTTTGGACCCTTTAGATTAAATGCACCCACAGAAGTATTCATAAAATCCTAAAATCTTCCTTCAAGATGTTAATCCCCACTGCGTGTGCTTTAAAGCTAAAGACTCACATTGGAAGAGTACTCCAAGATCTTGCCTACTCCATCCACAACGATGCTTGCTGCAATGACGACTTCTTCCTTGTCTTTGGTGCTCATATTCAGGAGAGATAAGCTGAGATTGGCAAACAATGTAGCAGCATCAATCTGTAGATGGATATCAATTCAGTGAACAGACAGAGTGGGGATCCAAAATTTATTCTGCTATTTTCTAATTGATTGTGGTCTTTAATTAGTAGTGGTTTCAACCCTATTTTATTAGCATACTTGTAAGCATTTTATATATTCATCATTTTTTAATGTATGCAGGTGTGCAAGACCTTGTATGTAAGGGTGCATGTATGGTTGTGTTTATTAAATGTGTTTCTAAAACCCCTTACATAGAGCAGCACTTGTTATTTCATAGCATATTTTTGTATGATGACAGTAAAAGTAATCTAGTCTAATCTTTTCTAATTAAATTACAATTTTAAGTCATGTTATAATGACTTAAAACAATGACAATGTTATAAACAATGCTAAATTGTCTCATTCAGTCAGTCAGTCATTTTCTACCGCTTATTCCATAGTGGGTCGCGGGGAAGCTGGTGCCTATCTCCAGCAGACAATGGGCAAGAGGCGGGGTACACCCTGGACAGGTCGCCAGTCCATCGCAGGGCAACACACAAACAACCATGCACACACGCATTCATACACTTAAGGGCAATTTAGAGTGACCAATAAACCTAATAGGCATGTCTTTGGACTGTGGGAGGAAGCCGGAGTACCCGGTGAGAACCCACGCATGCATGGGGAGAACATGCAAACTCCATGCAGAAAGACCCCCGGCCGGGAATCGAACCCAGGACCTTCTTGCTGCAAGGCAAACATTACACCAACACTTAAATAAATACATCACAGAGACAGTTTTATCACTGCGTTACATCACCTCTTTTTTCAGTAACATAATGAAAGCGGGTGGCTGACACTGAAGAAACTCATTATAGTAGATGGTGTGGTCGATGATGAAATACATCAAACTCTGTAAGTTTCAATCTGTTGGTTTTAATATCTTCAGTAATGGAGTAGGAAAAAGTTAAGTCTTTCTGGGACTGCTTGTTGTTATATAATTAAAATATAAACCCCCCAGACCAGACAATATTGTGTGCCCAAATTTACATACAGAACCAACAATAATAAACACTGAATATTTCTTATGTTAATGTTTTCTTGCATAATCTATTGATAACATAAACCATTTTCTCAAATAACAATTTAATGGTTTTGAGAACATTGGAACTGTAGAGTCCCTGCCAAACTTACTTTTAAAGGCAAAATAATAAAAAGCTAAATAAATAAAGACCTATTGTCACATTCTTTTTTCAATGCCATAATATATTCATACAGCAGGTACTGTGTGTTGTGTAGTCTTAGCGGTAATATAACATAGTGCCTAAGTCTTCTGGGTGATGGAAGAACAAGAAAAGTTCAGATATGTGATGATGGATGCCACAGTTATAACAACCTAACTTAGATGTTTACAAATACAACAGCTCTCTTCTTCGCACACACATGAAAATAACACTGTGTCCTGTTACTGTAATCTCATGTTACACTGTGCTAACGCTCACTCTGTACTGATGAAAATCACCTTACCTCTGCATATGCTGAACTCTTGAGGGGACAGCATCTTGGCATATTTTCTGGTTAATTTAACTTAGAATTATCTGACCACTTGGAAGCTCTCATAGAACCTTATGCTTCAAGTCCCAAATAGTCAGATTATAAAATTATCAGGTAAAAAATTAAAACAAAATAGTGACCTTCAGGAAAAAATAACATACACTGTCTTGATGCAATTGAATGCAATAAATTCTGCACCCTTTATCCCAATGCAGGTGATGCAATCCAATGATTTCGTATTCCTCGGCCTAACCTTAATGGCTCTAACCTTCCTTCTCTCTCTTTCAAAAACTTCTAAGACCTCAGACAATTCTGCAGTATTCAACTTTTGCTGTTTGACTAATGACATGGTCATTTGTGGTCAAGGTTGCACACACCAGTCAAAGTCACATTTCTTATACACCCTCCATCCTCTAAAACAATGACTAAACAGAAAACAAAACATATATATAAAGAGTATACGTGTTTCAGTGATTATTACAATACTGTTTCAAATTATTTTCCCAAACAATAAAATGCTTACAGTACCTGTGTGGACAAGCTGAGTTCATCGCCTTTCTTGATGAGAGAAGTAAGTCCTCTGGCTACCACCTGAGTTTCTTCTGGAGTTTTTGTAGGGGATGTCTTTATTGTGTCAACCATCATGTCCAGCATCTTCTTTCTAAGCTTTGAAAAACAAAGTTATATATTTAGCCCTTTTCTGTATTACAGCAAGAATGGTATTACATGAGGGAATGATAAGTTAATGCACACATTGCTTTTGGGATGTGCCAATGAAGGAACTTGCTGAAAATTTAAGAGGCCTACTGGAAAATCCCATGTTTACTGAGTCATTAATTCATATAATTCATTTAGTGCAAATTCCCAACACATGTTGTCTCAAGGCACCCACCCCCCACCCCCCTAAAGGCAGTACTTTGTAGAGCCACCTTTTGCAGCAATTAGAACTGCAAGTCGCTTTGAATAAGCCTTTATGAGCTTGTCACATCTTGCTACTGGGATTTATCCCCATTCCTTAAGCCAAAACTGTTCCAGCTCCTTAATGTTGGATGGTTTTCACTTGTGAACACTGATCTTCAAGTCTAACCAATTCTCAATTGGATTGAGGTCTGGACTTTGACTAGGCCATTCCAACACATTTAAATGTTTCCCTTCAAATCACCTGGTTGCTGCTTAAGCAGTCACTTTCGGATCATTGTCCTGTTGCACATTAAACCTCCATCCCAGTCTCAAAACACAGGCAGACTGACATAGGTTTTGTCCAAGAATATGTATTTAGCAGTATCCATCTTACCATCAACTCGGACCAATTTCCCAGTCCTTGCTGCTGACAAATATTCTCATATTACGATGCTGCCACCACCATGTTTCACTGCGGGCATGGTGTTCTTGGCATGATGGGATGCGTTGGGTTTGTGCCAGACATAGTGTTTTCCTAATGGCTGAAAAATTCTATTTTAATCTCAGCTGACCAGAGCACCTTTCTGCATACATTTGGGGAATCACCAACATGCCTTTTGGCAAACTAAAAACTTGCCGTCTTATTTTTAACATTAAGTAGTGCCTTTTTTCTGGCTACTCTTCAATAATGGAACCCTGCAACTTCTTCAGGGTTAACTTTGGTCTCTGTGCTGTCTCTCTGATCAATCTCTTCCTTGTCTGGTCTGTGAGTTTTGGTGGAATGGTCTCTATGGCAGGTTTGTTGAGGTACCATGTGCTTTCCATTTAAAGATGATGAATGTGATGGTCCTCCGGGGGAACTTCAAAGATTTAGATTTTTTTATAACCCCACCTGGACTTTTACTTCTCAACTACTTTGTCTGACTTGTTGGGAGAGCTCCTTTGTCTTCATGTTGTGATGCCTCTTGCTTAGTGGTGTTGCAGCCCCAGTGGCCTTTCAGAAAAGGTGTGTTTATACTGATAGATCATGTGAAATTTAGATCTCACTAAATATATGATATTTGCAGGTAATTGGTTGCTCCAGAACTTTTTAGAAGTTTCATAAAGGAAGTTGATACATATACACATGCCAATTGTTTAGTTTTTTTCTTTTTTTTAATTGTATTTTGTTATTTATTTTTTTTCTCATTTCACCTTACCAACTTAGACTACTTTGTGCAGATCTATCACATAAAATAAGATTAGAAAACAATGAAATTTCTGGTTGGAATGTAACCAAACATGTAAAAAGTCAAGGGGGTGAATACTTTTGCAAGGTGAATCTGACTGTTAACCATCCTGGTTATAAAACAGTGCAGTAAAATTCAGTTAATTATGCCAACTGGTTAAACGTTTTGTATCTAAGGAAACCCAAGTGACTGCATTGAGTCACTGCAATCATTCCACCTTCATAAGCATTTGGTGACAGTGAACAGTGGATTGTATCTTGTCGTTAGATACTTTGTGAATACTTGTAGTGAGGTGAATGCAACACCCAGCTCCATTGTATGACACAGAATTTTGACCCATATTGATAGGCTCTTTCTCTGACGCAGGCTCCTTGCCTCATATGAAAGAAACTATCTGAATGTTGATAACTTGCTGACCTAATAAACTATCTGAACAGCGAGGACAAAACATACTGACCATCAGGGATCAAGATCAACCCGCGCCAAAGATTAAGTAATGTTTCATCTCCATGAAGAAGGGTCTATAGTCTAACTAATGCATTCCACACCCCACTTTTTTATAACTAATCACTGCATTTTTTTTTATGTCATCCACTGTATAAAACATGTATAATTGTTGCCTCTTCTTTGGGATGTCGTTTGTGCCTTAGCACGTGCAGTAGGTTGAACAGAGAGGAGGAACCTCAAATAAATCTTCAATGCAGAGAAGTAGTTTTGTGATCAGTATTCACACAAAATACATAAGACAAGTGCACAAAGTATTTTTTAATAAAGAAATCTTTCTTTACGGTCATGTTATGACTAACATAATCAAAGGGAAACTGCTGACTGGACAGCAGTCCAGCCTGCAGTCTACTGCCCCAGCCGTGTACCAGGCAATTTCTGCTTACTGCTTCCCTCTGCTAATCGGTTTAATAAAGATGCAGATTTCTTTTTCCGCCAGGACTTGGCACATGCCCACAGTGTCAAAAGTACCATTAACTGCTGCTGTGTCACTGTGCATGATTGTCCAACAAACTGGCCTGACCTTAACCACACAGATAATCTATAAAGATATAAATAAACTGAATTGAATTGAATTGAATAAAGCATTGTCAGGAAGACGATAATAGATTAAAGAGCCAACAATGCAGACAAGCTGGAGGCCACCATTACAGCAAGCTGGGAATCCATAACACTTCTGCAGAGCCATAGATCTCCATGGCATGCTTGCTGCATCTAGTGGAAATTCATGGAAAAGAGGCCCTGACAAGTATCGAGTGCACATACTAAACAATACATGGGCCTACCTTTCAGCAGCCTAATATTTTAGTGTTTATAATAATTTTATTGGTCTGATGTAAACCTTCAGAAGAAATGAATTCTGGGTTTTCAGGGACAATAATTAGAATTAGAAATAAACCCTAGAAATAAATTACTGTGTGTAATGAATCTAATAAAACTGAATAAATCGAATAAATACATTTCTATAATATTTGATTTTGTTGAGATGCACATTTTGTGTCTGCATAAATCACATATCCCTTACAGTGTGTTTACCTCTTGTCGATTTTCTTTTTTTGATTCATCAGTTTGGCTGTTCAGCTTTTTAGCCACCGAGTTAAACATTTCTCCGATAGTGTCTCCTGATAACAGACCTTCTTTCCTAATATTATCCACAGCATTTGTTACGGCAGAGTCGAGATTATCCACTGAGCTCGAGTCTGGTGTAGCATCCAAAACCTAGAAATAAAAAAATAAGCTCAATGAGCTAAAAAGGTCAAAATAATTTGGTTAGGCTTCCATTTTAGTGCTTACAGCTAGTCTTTGACAAACCTGTGCAGTTAGAGTGGTGCTAACTTCAAACCTGCCGTCTTTTGCAGTTGCTTTTATAGGGAGGTTGTACTCAGAGCTGCTGTCCCCAAGAGGAAGGAACAGAACCCTCACTTCTCTGTTTCTACTGCATAGAAGATGCTTTTCTAATAAAATTAGAAGAAAGAATAGAAAGTTAATTAATATACAGTAAGAGTATCAATAAAAAAAAGAGTAGAATAACTGAACTAAAATAACATAGATAATGCAATGTTAGTCAAGATAAAGGTTTGGAATTACTTACCTTCTGTCTTAAAACAGTACTGGCAATTAGAACAAGGCTGTACACTTGTGCAAGTTATACTGAAAGCATCAAGTACAGTTCCAGCAGATGGTGATATGATGCATGAGAGACCTTCAGAAATCCTGGTGGTTGCTCTTGAAGTTGTACTACTGTGGGATGCGAGAGTAACCGTAGGTGTGGCAACAGATGTACCTGCAGGTCTTGCAGTAGATGCAGTTGCAGGTTTTGCAGCAGATGTACCTGCAGGTCTTGCACTAGATGCAGTTGCAGGTCTTGCAGTAGATGTACCTGCAGGTTTTGCAGCAGAAGTACCTGCAGAAGTTGCAACTGGGCTCCTGGTTGTTTTTCTTGCTGGGTCACTGCTGGGATCAGGGTCATCTGGCTTTATCCTTATGATATACTTTTTGTATAACAGTTTATCATTCACTTTGGAAACAAGAAGGAAATTTCATAATTGGAACTGGTTCAAATTATATATGTGTCCCTCTGTGGACTGACATCTTTGAACAATGACATAACTTTGATCCTTTGTACCCTCTTTGTAAACTATGCTTTTAACTAAGAGGATGCAAACAAGCAAATTTCAGGAAAATCTTTCCAGGACAACAAAACTCAAGAAGAGTAGATGCCGAAACCTAATCAAAAGATCTTTCAACAGAGTATTACTTAAAAGGTGTGTATATTTATATAACCTAGTTATTTGAGCTTATTTCTGTATGGGGTTTTTCATCCAATATATTTGTTTGTTTTTTAATTGAACTGCACAGGGTATGTATCTGTAGTCTAATTTTTAAATCACAAAAACCAGGCATTTTAACAGGGGGGTGTTCACCTTTAAAAGTCACTGTAACTGTGTCCAGTTTTTAAACATCTATGTGTAGCTGCCAGTCTAAATGGAAGTAACAGAATCTGGAGGCAGTCCTCGTATATTATTCAATCTACTTTGAACCTTGTGTAAACCACTACAACAGTTAGTAAGACATATACAGAACATGATGGTACCACCACGATATCTGACAGTGGGGACATTTTTCTTGGGTTTAAATACCAACCACAGCCTTCTGGCGACCTCTGCATCACTTCAAAAATATCTCAACTCTCATTATTTTAGCAAACTTTTTGATGATTAAATACCAGACATTTTTATATATAAAAAAGGAAATTAAATAGTAAAAAGCTACACACCTGAATAAGTGAACACAACAGTGACATTCTTTTTAGTCTTTGAGGCATCTTTAATATAACTTTTGTCAATAACATATTTATCTGTATTTTGGCTTTTGGCAAGAAGAGGAATTAGGTTTGCATCTTTGTAGCAATCCTTTGTTTCTTCCTGTAAAGAAATAATAATTTTAGTCAATGGATATCAGTTTTTTAACTGAACCCGAATTTGGAAACAACTCAAGCATCACGTATGAGACTTACTGTCCATTGATTGTAGTATTTTGTCTCCTCCACGAACCATGCATAATCTGAACAAGAACTGCACACCATTTTAACTTTTGTGTCCTTTGAAGGCATCGCTGGGTCACAATTTTCAATGCAACTGAAACTGTGATATGGAAAATCAGTGTGATTAGCATGAGCATTGTTACACATGGGATCCTGGAAATATTTTGAATAGGTCCACATTGCATGTAGGAAGACATTTAAAAATGCATGTCTTTTTAAAAGATGCATTCAACTCCCAAAAGACCATGACAATATTTACGTAAAAACAAACTGATTGTGTCTACTGTATTCCATACACTCGCTCCCTGTTTAACATAACCTAGTAATTAGTCAAAAAAGAAGAAATAAAAAAGAACAAAACCAAATATGTAAACACATTGAACAGCAACTATGCACAAAGGTGATTGCTCTGTGTATCTTAGCTTTGTAATAACACAGTGCTACTGAGACTGGTGGAGGAGAAATGTTTTCTCCTGCTGCTGCAGTAACAGCAGAGCTGAGCTGCCTCCTTCTTAGAATCAGACTGGAGGGATTTCATTTTCAGATCCTCACAATATAGAGGATTCAAACTACTTTTATAAACAAATGGTGAAAGTGTCTTCTGTGGAGCAGGTGATTTAAAAAAGAAAGCCTAACATCTACTTTACTAATCTACTATTCTTAGATATCTACTTTATATCATTTTGTAAATATAAGAAATGAGGAATATACAAGACTGAGCAGAGAAACACTTTGACAGGAACACAAGATTTAAAAAAAATGTTATTTCTGGTGAAGATGAAAAGTTAAAAGGGATCACAATCACATTTATTCAAAACCCAGCTACCCAAAGATTAGAGTATTTTATTGTTGAATAACTTACAAACCATGACCCTTTCATTTGAAAATAAACAATTTCTGGCCTGGGCTAAGCCCCTGATGTTTCAGCATCCTAACGCCTCTGAAGATTCAGGTAATATTAAAATATAATATTTTCACAGGAGGACAGCTGTCAGATAAAATAGTCTTAATTAAAAAGATACTCATTTTATATTTTTTTATTGCTGTGTTTAACTTTTTCTATTTTCCTAAAGCTTTTAGACTTGTGTAAATGATATCATTTACAAATGTGTATTAAACAGCAATTCAACATCTCATTGTTTGGATTAAAGTATATTTTTCTTTACCTCCTGTTCATCTTCACATCATTTAACAAGGTAATTGTTTTTGATCATTGGCTTAGTTTTCATTTTTGAGATAGATATGTTTAATTTTTTTATTTTTTTTTTATTCTAAAAACTAAGCAATCAAATATGTTGCTTATATTACAGCTATTCAACTATGCTTCTATATGAATGTCATCAAAATAATAATTTTAAATACTTTTATAGCTAATAAACATAGATGACAAGATTAGAGAATAATTCAAAGACTTTTTCAGAAGTTCCAGTACCTCACTTGATCCGACTCATCTAAGGTTGGGGTCAGGGTGATGCATATGGATGCCGTTTTCTCAATTTGCTTATTCAACTTCAACTTCAGCTTCAACTCATAGCTGTGAAAGCTTAATGGATCTGGCAGACAGTTTCCAGGAATGGTTTGTGTTGAATCTTCTGATGTTGCACATTTACAACCCTTTCCTGCGAAGAAACTTGTATCATTAGCACACACAAAAAACTAAGTCCAAAATTATTCATACCCCTGTCAGATTTGAGCTATTTTCATTGAACCAAGAAATTTTATTCAGAAGTGGCATGTTGAAAATTATTTGTACACTTCTCAACAACCAATGGAAAAATGTTTACTGACATTACAGCAATTGAACCCTTCTTATATTTTTTTTGAGTCTTTGAGGTTGGCAGACCTTCTTGCTATCAACCTCATCTTTATAGCTTCCTCCACTGACTTATAAGATAACTTCAAACTGAAATCTGCCTGGGGCAGGGATATTTTTTGGCCTGACTGTAAGAGTCAAAACTGAATATCGAGAATAAGGAATCTCCCTACACATCTTTGAGGGTTTCTGGTTTTCTTTGAGGGTTTGTTAAAAACATTGCTCCTAAGTCAATAACTTAAAAACATCAGCAGACCAGTAATTTAACAGTAAAGTGAAAACAATAGGTATATAACGATCTTTATGTGAAATTCTAACTGGCTGAAAACTTGGTTTGTTTGCAAAGCTCAATCTCACAAGCTGCACCCAGGTCTAGTTAATGCCCATAGATGACTCATCCAACAACCTCTAAAGCACTGCAGGCTTTACTTGTTTCAGATAAATTCAGTGTTTATGAGTGAAGGATAATAAAATGTTCAACAATTATAGTCATGTTACTGTTTCATGAGCCAAAAAGAGCAAAAAGGTCAATTTTATATTTGTCAGAAACATCCTAATGATCTCCAAGACCTTATAGGAAATATTCTGTGATATCATGCCATGGATGGCAGCCTCGGTACTTCGCTCTCTTGTACCTTGCATGCATTTATGAGTTTATTCTGCTCTCTGCCACCATTCTGTGGTCACTTTCATTAGTGACCACAGAATGGTGGTCACTAATGAACGTGACCACCTTCCTTCACATCAAATGTTCTTCAAGGCATTTTTATTCTTGGGGATTTTAATACCTCCCAAATGTACTACCAAAATACAGAAAGCATATTAAGTGTCCCACCAGGGATAAAAACACATTGGACTACTGCTACGCAGCTTTAAAATATGAATATTGCGCTGTCACCAGGTCCTCTTTGGATCTTTCTGATCACTATCTGCTTCATCTCAATGTATAGGCAGAAATTAAAAACTTCTAAGCCTAAGGTTCAGACTGTTAGGAAGTGGAAAGCGCAGTCAAAGCAAGAACTACAAGCCTGCTTTGACTGCAAAGACTGGAGTGTTTCTGAAGCTTCAGCCACAGACTTAAATGAAGCTGCTTAAACTGTCACTCTTCAGTTTCAGATCAGTTTTTTGAGAAGACGTGTGTGCAGACCAAAACCTTTTGCACATACAACAACAATAAACCATGGTTCACTTCACAATTGAGAAAGCAACGTGGACCAACTTGGAAAAGTTGACTTCAGTAGAGCATGAGGATGGGTTGTAGGTCTGAAGGAAAAAAACTAGGGGAGAGGGCAGGGGGTGGTCATGAACAAATCAAAACGGACAACTTCTCCTCCATGGTCCGAACCGCGAAAAATAGGATAAACCGTGGCATTTGACTGAAACAAACGAGGAAATTCTTCTCCTTGGAAAAATCTCTGTGGGTTTTCATCTTCACCTGGGTAGTGGCTACAGTCTTCGATTGGGATATAAATCTACTGATCTTCTTATATCACACAGATTTCCAGCTTTGTCAGGTTCTTCTGGGGATGGCCAGTGTGGAGGAAAAGTAAATCCGCCCGTGAGTTCCTGTTTCTCCACATATTGCTTCCTTTGCATGACCGACGACAGTTCACACTGGAATAGCGCCAAGCGTTGGCTTTCACTGCTATTTATCACTCCTGGCGGTGACGTCAGAGCTGCAATGAATGCTGGGAGGTGTAGTAGCAGTTCGTTTCCTGTCCAAATGGACGATGGCCCAACAATGCCTAGAGTCAAACAAAGTGGTGGTAGTGTGACGAAGGCGGAGACCTCGGCGGCCCGATCCCCGGATGCTTAGGCTGGCTCTAGGGACATGGAATGTCACCTCGCTTGGGGGGAAGGAGCCTGAGCCTGTGCGGGAGGTCGAGAGATATCGACTAGAAATAGTCGGGCTCACCTCCACGCACAGCGTAGGCTCTGGAACCCATCTCCTTGAGAGGGGCTGGACTCTCTTCTACTCTGGAGTGGCCCACAGGGAGAGGCGGCGGGCTTGTGTGGGTTGGCTTGTTGCCCCCCAGCTCAGCCGTCTCATGTTGGGGTTTACCCCAGTGGATGAGAGGGTCGCATCCCTGCGCCTTCGTGTTGGGGATAGGTCTCTGACTGTCGTTTCGGCCTACGGGCCGAGCGGTAGTGTGGAGTACCCGGCCTTCTTGGTGTCCCTGTCGGGGGTGCTGGATAGTGCCCCTCCCGGGGACTCCATTATTCTGCTGGGGGACTTCAACGCCCATGTGGGAAACGACAGTGACACCCAGAGAGGCGTGATCGGGAGGAATGGCCTCCCCGATCTGAATTCGAGTGGTGCTTTGTTATTGGACTTCTGTGCTAGTCATGGATTGTCCATAATGAACACCATGTTCAAACATAAGGGTGTCCACCAGTGCACTTGGCACCAGGACACCCTAGGCAGGAGGTCAATGATCGACTTTGTTGTCGTATCATCAGACCTTCGGCCGCATGTTTTGGACACTCAGGTGAAGAGAGGGGCTGAGCTGTCCACTGATCACCACCTGGTGGTGAGTTGGATCCGCTGGAGGAGGAGAAAGCCGGACAGACTTGGCAGGTGCAAGCGCATAGTGAGGGTCTGCTGGGAACGTCTGGCGGAGTGCTCGGCCAGGGATGTATTCAACTCCCACCTCCGGGAGAGCTATGACCAGATTCCGGGGGATGTTGGAGACATAGAGTCCGAGTGGACCATCTATTGTCGATGCTGCTGCCCGTAGCTGCGGCCGTAAGGTCTGCGGTGCCTGTCGTGGCGGCAATCCCAGAACCCAGTGGTGGACACCAGCAGTAAGGGATGCTGTCAAGCTGAAGAAGGAGTCCTATCGGCTGTGGTTGGCTTGTGGGACTCCTGAGGCGGCTGACGGGTACCGTGAGGCCAAGCGTGCTGCGGCCCCAGCTGTGGCAGAGGCAAAACCTGGGCCTGGGAGGAGTTCGGTGAGGCCATGGAGAAGGACTACCGGTTGGCCTTGAAGCGATTCTGGCAAACCCTCCGGCGCCTCAGGAGGGGGAAGCAGTGCTTCGCCAACACTGTTTATAGTGGGGGTGGGAGGCTGCTGACCTCGACTGAGGACATTATCGGGCGGTGGAAGGAGTACTTCGAGGATCTCCTCAATCCTGCCATCACCCATTCCCTGGTGGAAACAGAGGCTGGGGACTCGGGGTTGGACTCTTTCATCACCAGGCTGAAGTCACCGAGGTAGTTAAAAAGCTCCGCGGTGGCAAGGCTTCGGGGGTGGATGAGATCCGCCCTGAGTACCAAAAATTTTTGGATGTTGTAGGGCTGTCAAGGTTGACACGCCTCTTCAACATTGCATGGCGGTCGGGGACAGTGCCTCTGGACTGGCAGACTGGGGTGGTGGTCCCCCTTCATAAGAAGGGTGACCGGAGGGTGTGTTCCAACTACAGGGGGATCACACTCCTCAGCCTCCTTGGTAAGGCCTACGCCAGGGTATTGGAGAGGAGAGTCCGGCCGATAGTCGAACCTCGGCTTCATGAGGAGCAGTGTGGTTTTCGTCCCGGCCGTGGAACACTGGACCAGCTCTATACCCTCTACAGGGTACTCGAGGGTTCATGGGAGTTTGCCCAACCGGTCCACATGTGTTTTGTGGATCTGGAGAAAGCATTCGACTATGTCCCTTGTGATGCCCTGTGGGGGGTGCTCCAGGAGTATGGAATCAGGGGCCCTTTATTAGGGGCCATCCGGTCCCTGTACGAGCGGAGCAGGAGTTTGGTCCGCATTGCCGGCACTAAGTCGGACCTGTTCCCGGTGCATGTTGGACTCCCCCAGGGCTGCCCTGTGTCACCGGTCCTGTTCATAACTTTTATGGACAGGATTTCTAGACGCAGCCATGGGCCGGAGGGGGTCTGGTTTGGGGACCAGTGGATTTCGTCTCTTCTTTTTGCAGATGACGTAGTCTTGCTGGCCCCTTCTAGCCAAGACCTACAGCATGCGTTGGGGCGATTCGCAGCCGAGTGTGAAGCGGCTGGGATGAAGATCAGCTCCTCCAAGTCAGAGGCCATGGTACTCGACCGGAAAAGGGTGGCTTGTCCTCTTCAGGTTGGAGGAGAGTTCCTGCCTCAAGTGGAGGAGTCCAAGTATCTCGGGGTCTTGTTCACGAGTGAGGGAAGAATGGAGCGGGAGGTCGACAGACGGATCGGTGCGGCTGCCGCAGTAATGGGGGCACTGTGCCGATCCGTTGTGGTGAAGAGAGAGCTGAGCCGAAAAGCGAAGCTCTCGATTTACCAGTCGGTCTACGTTCCTACCCTCACCTATGGCCATGAACTTTGGGTCATGACCGAAAGAACGAGATCCCGGATACAAGCGGCTGAAATGAGCTTCCTCCGTAGGGTGGCCGGGCACTCCCTTAGAGATAGGGTGAGGAGCTCGGCCATCCGGGAGGGGCTCGGAGTAGAGCCGCTGCTCCTCAACATCGAGAGGAGCCAGTTGAGGTGGCTAGGGCATCTATATCGGATGCTTCCTGGACGCCTTCCTCGGGAGGTGTTTCAGGCACGTCCCACCGGGAGGAGGCCCAGGGGACGGCCCAGTATACGCTGGAGGGACTATGTCTCTCGGCTGGCCTGGGAACGCCTTGGGCTCCCCCGGGAGGAGCTGGAGGAGGTGTCTGGGGAGAGGAACGTCTGGGTGTCTCTGCTTAGTCTGCTGCCCCCGCGACCCGGTCCCGGATAAACGGAAGACGACGAGTACGAGTATACATATCAATAGGGACCATAAAAAGATATTTGGTAGCTAGAACATAAAATAAAATCAGATTTTCTTTGACCTTTATACAATTTGTCTTTGTGCGAACAAGTGTTTGTTTTGATTCGTAACATTCCTTTCAAAAATAATAATAAAAAACAACTATAAAACAAAAAACAAAAATCTTACTGCATTTCCAATCATAAGATTCCACGTTGTTTATGATACTTGAGTCACTTATTGAAAGTGTTATTGTTGCATCTTTCCGATTTACTGAATTCGAAGGAGTTGCAGTGATTTGCCATGCAGATCTTACAACTCTTGTATGCTTCTTTTTCTGAAAGTAAACACAAGTTTATATTTATTAATTACACAGTATATACCTAAATACAACTAAAAAGTCTGTCGTAAAATAAATTACCATTTTCTTGTGAAGGCTTAACAAATGCTCATCAGGACTGTTTAGTTTCATGACTGAATTCTCATCACATGAGCCAAACACATCCACCTCCAGGTATGAAAATGCATTCCATGCTTTAATCTTCACCTGGACAGATCCTGTAAAACATCTTCAAAATGAATTACCAGTAAATGTATATAGGTATTTCAGCTTTTCTTGTCTGTGATCCTACCATGTCTGACATACCTTGAATTGGGTGACTGATCTGAAAAATTTCCGCCGTTGTATTCATTTCTCTAGTTTCAGAAAATGTCCCATTTTCTCCAGTCAGTGAGAAGAGGAGGAGGACAGGATCTCCGTGGTCGAGTGAAACTCCAAGAGTAATGCATGCAGAGCCAAAACAATCATCTGTCTCTTTCAGCAGGCTGGCCTGAAGCCCGGCTAGCTCTTCCAAAACACAAACCTGAAGCATATGTAGAATTACAGTTTGTGTTTTTTTTATGTTAACATTTTTTCTTCGGTAAAACACAATTTAGTCATTCAGTTACATTAAACTGCCAAATGAACCAGTTTACACACTTTGCCAGCAAAGCATTCAACACTGACAACAAAATTTATATTTAAGAATTTAAGAAAGAAATTACTACACTATAGCTTGCATGGAAAACCTAATAAGCATAATGTATGACAGAACAAAAGACTTAGTGTAGTCTAATGAAGAAACGTAACAGTTGTAAATCTTGATACATTCAGCTGCCTCAGAGAGAAAAGCATATTTTATTGTTCAGTTTTACAATAACTATTATTATAACATGACGAGGAGGAATCTAGAAAAAATCTCATTAGACCTTTGGTAAAGATGTGTCAACATTCTTAAAATAATTTATCTTTCATTGGGGCAGCATAATCTCACTCTATTTGTTTTATCAAACCTTTAATTGGAGCTGATTATTTAGTGGAAAAAAATGTTTTCTGAAAACAACATGCCTTCAGTGATTGTATCTATATCACTGAAGGCATAATTGATTTGTACAGGACTGAGATGACTATGGATGGCTGATCTTCTGTCTGTTGATTCATTTCTGTGTTGAGTTGGACAAATGTTTTGGATCATTATCCTACTGAAAGGCACAATGACAACCCATTATCTGGTCAAGACCTTCAGATTTTCAGTTAAAATGTCCTGGTATTTCAAAGAGTTCATGACTCCATGCAGTCTATCAAGATGGCCAGGGCCTTTGGAAAGGTAGCAGGCCCACAGAATGAGATCATCCACCGTACATGATAGTGGGAACAATGGTGCCACCATGGCAATGGCTACCAAGATCTGACCCCCCCCCCTACTAGCATTTAATGGTCAGACAGTCATATCTGTAAATCTTGACAAAAGGACAAACTTTGAAAAACTCCTTCTATCTGACAGCAGAAAATTCTCTGCAGATTCCAAAGTTATTGAGCTTGCTTTTCAAAAACATAAAGAATGTGAAGAAAAGGGGAAGTAAAAACAGTGGAAAAGTTTGTTCAGCATCAACAGTTTGCTAGGTGAGGGGGAAACACGAGGCAAAGTAAGTAGAAATGTCAAATTTAATTAACAACAAACTTTGGGCAAATGTGACAGTCTACGGTAATCAGTGTTAAAAAACTACTTTTATTTTCACTTGTGTTTTTTTGATGATTTCATTATTTTTTTCTCTCTCTTATTTAACCTTAAAATGTGTGTGTTTTCTTTAAATTGTTCACACAAATTCTCTGCAAAGTAAGCTCATTAATTCAGTTCAGAGATTGCGTATCAATGTCTGGCTGCAATTAATAACTTACATATTAGTTTATTGTGGCGATTATTAGTTTAATACCAAGGAGTTGTTTTAGTTGAGTAATTAACCATTTTTCATCAATTTCTGCATTTTGTAGTGTAGAAAATTTTTTGAAAAAAAATAAATGTCCCAAAATATTAGTCTAATTCTAAACATCTGTAGGTCCGGTCTTGGGCTTGGTCTTGGCCTTGTATGGTCCGGTCTTGGTCTTGGCTTAGGAGGGTGCCATCTTAGGCTTGGCTCCATGTCTGCTCATTAGATTCTGTGACCCAAAGATGCCAGTCTTTGCTTAATAACTCATGTTACAGTGAGGTTTTGCAATGTCCACCTTTATGGTCAGGGTCTAAAAGGACTTACACCTCTGTGTCATGTTTAAACCTCATGGAGAAAGAAAATGATGGCGTAAAAATTAAAAATGAAGAGAAATTCTGATTAACTTAAAAAGTAAAGAATAAACTCATAGTAAATCCTTCAGTTATATGTGAATAAATGTACTTAAATTGAAGGTTGGCTTTTTGTGAAGGTTATAATGTGAGGTTATGCCATAATAAAAGGCTTTTTCACATCTTTATCAGGGGTGCATACAAATCTGCCAGCATCTGTACACTTTAATGTTAACACCATGCACGGATGTCTGAAAGTCAAAAGGGTTACTGTTGAAATGATGAAGACCACAGGATTTAAGCACATAATCTTTTAAATTCTGAGGGATTATTAAAGAAAATTGTTACTCTGATGAAATTCACGTGAGGTTATGGATCCATGGTGCGTTTCCAGATTTGCCCACCAACAGGTTGATTTGACTTAATAATCAAATCAGCCAATTTATACTTTTTTTAGCAGCTTATTTATTCTATTTTGTCCCCTTATCTGTAATTTACTTGTGTTTGTGCTGTTGAAACGACTGGATATCCCCCATGGGGATCGATAAAGAACATTTTATATTAAATTAAGGGTAAATTAAAATCCCAATGCCCCAATTAGGTCTGCAATCAAAAAATAAAAATGTTTTGGAATTGGAAAAATATGAAGAAAACATGTAATATGTATTTTGTTTTTTAACTAAAGGACAATACAAGCATGTGTACACATTTATCACTGATTTACCTGAAGGTCTGAAGAAACTTCTGGAAAAGTCACCAAGTTAGATGCATAGATAGTCAGCTTGTGGCAGCCAGGGCCAAGCTGCTTCACTGCATCTGGGCTCAGCGTGATGTTCTGGGGAATATTTCCTTGCTCAATATGTAAGCTAGCTAGCAGCCTATCATCAATTTGTATTCTGTAGACCACATTTGTTCCTGAAAATGGGAAAATACATTTATAGTGAATAGCAGTTTAAAATAACACATACATTGAGAGAAAAATAGTGGCTCAAATAAAAATATATATATATATATATATATGATCTCCATCTTTTCAAGTGGCAACATCTAATTGGACAAGATGACATTTTGTATTATGGTCACCTTGTTTCATACCTGCTTTTACTTCTATTTGAATTTGAAATGCTCCTCCATGCAGGGCTCTGCAGTTGGTTTCATAAAAGGATGAATTTCCAGCAAAGCATCTGATGGCACCAATCTTTGCAACAGGCTCTTCAATGGTAATTATCTCCTGGACTATAATGTGTCTTTCACTGTTGGTGCATTCAAGCGCCACAACAAATGTACCTGGATGAGTGTATTTATGCACGGCACTGCTCTTCAACCTGAGAAAATTCAAAGGCAGAAGAATGGATAGGTTTTGGTGTGGGCTTTTAGCTTTTGGGGAACAACATCAATTCAAAAAACATTTGGCAAAAAAATTACTAAAGATGCAAATCAGCGTTTTAAAGATGCATTGTCGTTCATATTTATTATAAAAACCTATTGATTTCCTGCTATGCAATAGTAGAATTATTGAATTGAAGCTAATATTATACTCGTCTTATTGATACCAAAGCAGGGTAATTTTTTATTTTGTGGAGAACCAATAATACCCAGGGTAAAAAAAGAAATCACCATACATACACATACATGTAAATACTGCCCCTTTATCCTTATTTTTATTTCATGTAACGTTTATATATTTATAATTAATGTCTCTACGCTGTGAGCGCTGGAAACCACAGTCAAGTTCCATGTTTGTGCACACAAACGTGGCCAATAACTTGATTCTTATTTAAGGTGTTTGACAGGAAAACAAAAGAAAAAGATTAGACAATTAAATACTGTTCAGGAAGTATGTTCCAGAGCTAAGGGGTACTGCATTAATGACATAAGGCTTTCACTTGGTTCATACTTGTCCAGCAAATTAATTTACGCAGGTGAGCCAGTTCAGATTAAAGGGTGGGTTTGATCAGGACTGTGGCCGAAGCATTTTGATTGAGCAAGAGCTGCACAATGGACTGTTTAAAGACACCAGTAGAGACACCATTAAAATAATCCAACTTGAAATAATATCATGCAACATTTTTTCTTTATCAGTTTAGATAGGAAACCTTTCTAGTAAAGTTCTAAGGAGTTAGTAGGCTAACTTTTATATGTTTTAGTACTCCATAACTGAGCTACTCGGAATACATAGATTTAAAATAAAAGTAGCCAGAGAACAGAGTTTTGAGTTACCCCACATGTATTATTGGTTCAGATTTGTGATTACCAAATGGTAGCCTAAATTTACGAAATAAGGTGCTAACCAGTTTAGCACAGTGCCAGAAAATATCCTCCACTTTCGCAATCTATCCATCCCGATGATATCAGTTGTGCTGAAGTGAACAAGACAGATGTTTTTGATGCATCACTGTTAAGACTTGCCATTCAAAATCTATCGAAAGGAAATTGTATAAATTTTTTTTTTGCAGCAAGAGTGTCCTGGGTATGAATCCCAGCATCCAGTCTGTATGCATGGAGTTTGCATGTTCTCTCCATGCATGAGTGAGTTTTCTCCGGGTACCCCAGCTTCCTCTCATCGTCCAAAAGCATAACAAAAGCATGATTAGGTTAAATGGTACGTCTGATTTGCCCTGAGGTATGAGTGTGTGCATGTTTTTGTCTGTCCTGTGTGTCCATGTGTTGAGCTGTGAAGGACTGCCGACCTGTCAAAGGTGTACCCAGTTTCCTCCTCAATGACAGTTGGAGATAAGCACCAAACTGTTGGACCACTTGTTTGCTGAATATTGGACCATTTACACATTGCTGGACACCACCAGGCCTTCCGACATCATCGGCCATTTTGTATCCAGTATTGTCCGCCACTACAAATCCCAGTGGGCACTGCGGCTGGTAGGACAGGGACGTCCCAAGTCTGACGTCACAAGAGATCTGACGTCGCAGGAGGTTATATGGGAAGGCGGACGCTTTAAACTCACGCCTTCAGCTGGAGACCTCGACACGGTTACCACAAAACTGAAGCATCCTCTGGAGAAGAAGAGGTCCCACGTGGAGTCTTCATTTATTCTCCTTCGTTGGCCAACGATAAGAAGGTTCATGACAGAAATTTCTGGAATAAGAAGGCCAGAAATTTCAGCTTTACCGATCGAAGGCGTGGGTTTAACACGTAACCAAAAAGCCACGGAGACGGATCGCCACCTTGTTTTTTGTTCTAGTCGACTGCTGACGGTCAGATCATATTTTTCCTTTTCGCCATGGAGGCCAAAGGACGAAGATTGACCGCTCTTCCCGAAGTTAACCGTGGACGCACGTGAACTTCCAACTTTCCCCCTCCTCCTCTCCCCCTCGCACTCGCAGCCCTGAAGGAAGGCTCCACAAAGTAAAACCATCCTTTATTATTTTCTTTTATTCCTTTATTAGGAATAGTCTGGGCAGGGTAGAGTAGGATTGCTACTTATAGTCGGATGTGTTTTCTGAATTGTATGAGCATGCAACATTGTATGGAAACTTTGATGTGCTGTGTTGATTTCTGAGGCCGCCGAGTCTCGCAAGTTTGTGTCTTTACCGTGTGAACACCTGAGCGCAACTGCGCGGTAGAACTGGACTGCGATAATAACCTCATGGTGAAATTCACCATTTTCTTTGTCTCAAACTTTACTGCTTGCTAACTTGCCGCCAAAAAGTTTATGATCCTTTGTCTAAGCTGAGTTTACAACTTTGCTTGGGGGGTTTTATGACTGCCCGTGTCCTGCTGGGCTACACTTACTGGCGGGCTGCTCCCAAAACTCCGTTCAACACCATATCCCTTTGTCATATTATCATTTTTGTCATAACCGCTGGTTGGATCCCATACACACCCATTGCTGTTTTGCTTTATTTGTTAGTTAGATATTTTACCCTTTTGTGTAGAACTTTGCATGTTTGAGTAGGTGAAGATTACTGAATCGGAGAGTTGACTGTATCAGGCTGATTGATTTAATAAATTTTCACGTAGATAAAGAGAAGGCGTTTTGTGTTTATTTTGTGCAAGAGTGATTTGTCAGTCAAAATAAGGCAAAGTTCCCCACGTTTCGGCAGAAACAGTTGATTAAACAGTGACATTTAATAATTGTAATTATCAGAGGCATTGAGCCATAATTACAACACCAGAGGACAGCTCTGGTTACATTGCATAAATGAGGATTTGGTTAAGAAATTAATTTTGTCAAATTAAGATTTTTAAATTATAATTATTGATAAACATTAAGTAATTAATCAATAATCATAATTACAACAGATTTGGCGTTCCTGGGTGGGCCTTAAAAAGACAGACATCACATCACTGTTGTACAGAATTAAACAATTGTGATATCCGTGGCATTTAACTAGACGTTTTATTGTGAGATTTTCGAGTTGTGCAGAGAGCGTTTGTAATCTAGGGGTATCTGGACTAGACTTTGCTCAGTTCTGCTGCAGAGGATAAAATAATCTTTCAGAGGTGTTTGTGGTGGATGCAAAGGTGAAAGCTTATATCTTGTGGTGAATGTAAAGTTGATTTCCTGCCAGCCAGCCCTGCTGCTTCAGCTGCAGGGAGCCAGCGCTGATAGGCAGCCTCCAGTGTCCGCTGGGTGTAATTACAGGTCTGACCAGCCCCTCCCAGTCAGGTAGAGAGCAACACCTATATCTGGCGGCCATTGAATAAAATTGCTGTGGCAGCTGGATTTCGCAAATTGCAGACCTGCACTCTGTACCACCTGGTGGTCACTAGTGAGAATTGCAGTTCCTACTTTGATTTTAATCACTCAGTTCATTAACACAGGCAGATAATTCCATCACCTATGAGCAAAAGGGCATAACTTAAGTTGAAAGTTTAAGTTACAGATCATTCATTACCACTTTTGGATAAAAGCGTTTTGCTGGGTTTTATTGTGTGAAGCATGTTTTGATCTGGCTCACAAAACTAACTTAGTTGCCTAACTAGAAGGTAAGTTATCCATATTAGGAAGCACTAACATTTATTTGAAGCTAAGGACTGCATTGAATGTTTAGTTTCGTTTTCCACTTTTAAAATTTTATTTTGAAGTTGGGTTTGGTTATTTCAGGAAAGAAAAATCATCTTTTTCTTTCCTCTTTCCCTTTTTTTTTTGGTTTTTGTTTGCTTGATTATTCCCATTTTTAAGCAAAAAAAAACACCTGCAAGATACATATCTGAATCAGACAGTTAGTTGGTAACAACTTAGTTCCCCCGTTTTTTCGCGTTGCTGCTAATTTTTTTAGTGGTGGTTTTTAAAGCTAAACCCTTTTTTGAGGGCAAAAAAATTTTTTTTCTTCCCCCTTCACAAAATTTGATTCTCTTGTTTTCAATGTTACTTCATCATTGCATGGTGCAATTAGACAATGCACCCCCCTTTAAAAAAAGGAAAATTTTAATTTTCCCGGGGGGCTGGCTCCCCTGGTTTAAAATTCAGAGCTGCGTACTTTAAAGCCCCAAAATGGTTGAAAAATTTGGGGCCCCGAAAATGGCGCTCCCACACACCTAGAGGATTCCTAAATTATCTGGAAAAAAACGCCTACTTTTTGTATAAAAAGACACTTCACCAAGGGTAAACAGTTTTTTTTCATCCTTAATGGAAAGAAACAAGAATAATCCTAGGTTTTCTCTTTAGGTACAGTTGCAAAACTTACACAGAGTCATAGCTCTTTTGAGCCATCCATTCCCTTAGCTCTTAGCAGTCATGACTTTATGGGATTCTTTTCCAAAAAAAAAATTTGATTCTATTAAGAAAAAAATTTTTTTTGACATACCCCCCGAGGGTGAAATTTACTTTTTCATCCTCAACAAGTGAGGCAACATTGGGAGGTAACTGTTAAAAACCTGATCTGTGTTTTGGGACTGTTTTTTAAACCTGTGGAGCTTTCCCCGATTTATCAGAAAATTTTTTTTTCATCTAAACCTTCAACTTGTATGTTTAGCCAAATCCCCAAAAAATTATTTTAAAGGGAAGTGTTTCCCTCTGATTAAACCCCCAAAATTTTTAGATATGATTAATTTTTCTTTAGTAAATTGGATATGTACCACAAGCTTTTAGGTAGCTGTAATTTAAAAACCCCTTTTTGCTTAAGAACCTTCGCTTGGGAAAAAAAAAGCCAGGGGGAATTTTTTGGGGGGGGGGGCTTAATTTAAAATTACAGACCCATATCCCATCTTCCATTCTTATCTAAAATTCTTGAGAAAATAGTTTTAATCAAATTTGTGAGCATTTACACAACAATGACCTGTTTTAAAATTTTCAGTCAGGCTTCCAGAGCTCATCCCCAGCACTGAAACAGCTCTGCTGAAAGTCACTAATAAATTTTTCTTATTGCCTCAGGTAATGGACTTGTGTCTGTACTAGTTCTGTTAGATCTCAATGCTGCATTTGGTACAGTCGATCAAAATATTCTCTTAAAAAAGGTTGGAATATGCTGTAGGGATCAGGGGAACCCCGCTTAGGCTGGTTTAAATCTTATTTGTCTGCACAGATTCCATTTTGTTCATGTAAATTAAAAAATAAAACTTTAAACCCCGGGGTTTAATTGTGGAGTACCACAGGGTTCAGTACTTGGGGCCAATTCTCTTTACAATATATGTTTTCCAATAGGTAAAATTATCAGGCAGCATAGAAAAAAAATTTTCACTTTTACGCTGATGACACTCAGCTTTACTTATTCAAAAATCCTGATGACCCCAAACCCAGTTAAAAGGGACTACAAGCATTTTTTGAAGACAAAAAAACTTTGGATGATTTTAAATTTTCTTCTAAATTCGGGGACAAGACAGAAGTTGTCTTTCTTTGGACCGGAGTCTTTGAAAAAGAAACTGTTTATTTCAATCACTTAACCTGGAGGGGCCTTTAAAATTGACCTCCGATAATAAAGGAAAAAAAACCTTGGTGTTTTTTTTTGACCGGGAAATGTCATTTAAACCCCAATATTAAACAGGTTTCTAGGTTTTCCTTTTTTCATCCCCGGGAAACATTGCCAAAAATTAAAATTTATCCTGTCCACGTATTGATGCTAAAAAAACTAGTCCATGCTTTTGTTACTTAGAGGCTGGACTATTGTAATTCTTTACAATCAGGGGGCCCACAAAATGCAGTTAAAAGCCTTCAGCTGAATTAAAAATGCTGCCAAGCAAGAGTTTTTGGATAAAATTTAAAAAGGAGAGATCATATTTCCCCTACTTTAAGCTTCCCTTCATTGGCTCTCTGTTAAATCCAAAAATAGAATTTAAAAATCTCCTCCTCACATATAAATTCCCTTAATGATTTAGCTCCATTTATAATCAGAAAATTGATTGTTCCATATGTTCCTAACAGAGCACTTTGTTTCCCGAAAGGAAAGGGTTTACTGGGGGTTTCCTAGAGTCTCTAGAAGTAGAATGGGGGCAGATCCTTTAGTTATAGGGCTCCTCTCCTGTGAAACCAGTCCCAGTTTTAGTCCGGGAGGCGGACACCCTGTCTACTTTTTTAAGGCTAGGCTTAAAACTTTTTCTTTTTGATAAAGCTTATAGCTAGAGTGGCTTAGGTTACCCTGAGCTATCTTTTCCCTTTTTTTTACCTCCGTCTTTTTTCTCCCCCTTTTTGGATAAAGTAAGGGGGAGTCAGGTTTAGCCTAAACCCGGCTCAGTTTTGGTTGAGGTGCAAACCCCACCCCCATTTCTGCTAACCTGTATGGGCCCCTCTCTTTTCCAATGGTTATGGTCAATCTGACAGAGAGAGGTATCCCAATCATTGTGGCTTTTAGTATAACAAAAGGGCATCAGTGGGCTCTAGATGACCAAACTGTCTACTTTTTAAGGGAGGCTTAAAAATTTTTCCTTTTTGATAAAAAACTTATAGTTAGAGTGGCTTAGGTTATCCTGAGCCAACTCCCCTGTAGTTATGCTGCTATAGGCTTAGGGCTGCTGGAGGACATAAAGACCAATTTCACCCTCTTCACTACATTCTCACACTACTCTTCAATTTTGCATTATTTTCTGTTTTTTCAGCTTTTTTTAAATTTGTTCTCTCTCTTTTCTCTTCCTAGAAGCTACACCTGGCTTGAAACCCGTCTACCTGTAACACCATTCTGGAGAGGGGGAAGTTTCCGAGCTTTTTGGGGGGAAAAAAACTTAATGCTCCCCCCTCTTACCGATGATCCACATGGCCCCCCTTTCAGTGTTTAAACCCTTCTCCTCCTAGACATAGCTACTGACTGAGCTTTTACTGTAACTAACTCTATGTGCTCTCTTCAGACTCGAAAATTGAAAACTGGCTCAGAGTTTATCTGTTCTTTTTTTCTAGGTGAAACGTTTTAAAGGAGCTACATCCATTAACATTTATTTTCCTTCCCATAGAAAGTACTCCTGGATCAGTGCTTCTTTTTTTCTTTTTGGTTCTGCTCTGTTCTCTCTAACCCCCAGTCGGTCGTGGCAGATGGCCGCTCACACTGAGCCTGGTTCTGCGGGGGTTTTTTTTTTCCGTTAAAAGGCATTTTTTCCCCTCCCACTTTTGCTACATTCATGCTCAGTATGAGGGATTGCTGCAAAGTCAACGCCAGTGACTGTCCACTGTCTCTACATGCTCATCCGGGAGGAGGGAATGCTGCAAGTCTCTGACTCGATGCAATCTGCTGGGTTTCCTTAGATAGACAAACTTTTTATCCAATTTGAATAAATAACAGAATCTGACTGCACTGTTCAATGATTCGGATTAACTGTAATGCATGTACCTGACTTTTGTGAAGTGCCTTGAGACGACATGTGTTGTGAATTTTCGCTATATAAATAAACTGAATTGAATTGAATTGAATTGTGTTTGCATTGTCAGTGTATTACCATTGGTTTTTGGGCCAAAGATGGAGGGAACATCCCAGACTGCAGCTGGAGATGTGTGTATGTTAGAGGACCCCACAGGAATGCAGGCACAAGAAAACGATTGGGTCATTGATTCTTTTTCCTCAGAGGAGCGAAAAAGGTCTCAATGATTATGGCATTGAGCAATGTGAAGCAGGATTCAGGAGTTGCTCCAAGTCATTTAAAAAACCCACCAAAAAACCCCCCAGACGGGTCTCAGATGTGTTAGGACAGCTCACGCTGTTGTATCAGCGAAAGTAATGTTGGAAATTGACCAGCGTGTTAAACTGCAGTTTGAGCTGAATGATACTTTGCAGACGGTGGATGTCCCTTAGAGGTGAACTAACAGAAGTTTGGAAATAGGTTGGAGACAATTGAGGGTACCCAGGCCATCCCCCATCCCTGGAGGAATGGGGGGCGAACAGAAACCCCACCTCACAGGTTGAAACCTTTGAAGGTGAGCCAGACCTGCGATACCCTGAGAGACCTGCAGGTCAGATCTGGAGGATGTAGAACCTGCTCTCCAGAGATTACCTTTCAGGGCTCCGGGGTTCCCCATACATCCACCGAGGCAAGAACAGGTGTAAGTAGTCAGAATAGGTTCAGTGGTGCGGTGCCCCACCCCACTGTAAGAACGATACCAGGCTGGGAATCCAGCAGGAGTAAATAGTTCAAGGCTTAGAGACAAGCAGCCTTCAAACTTGGCTTGCAGTACGGTCCTCTATGATCCCTCACCTCCGCCAAGGCGACAGGAGAGCCGCCCCTAGGATTCTGGTGGTTCCTACCGCCCTCAACCGCTGCCCAGGACCCGAGTTCAGGAAGCACAGGGCCCACCGTTGTACCCTGAGCAGCCTCCACTCCCTCCTCCGAGGATGAGGCGTGATGCACTGACACACCCTGAGTGCAGCCGGAGTGAACTCTCAGATGATGACTCAGATGGGCCGGCACCAATCCCTGAGAGTGGATTGCGCACCCGCCAGCTTGAATCTCTGTTCAAAGACATAGAGCATTTCGACCCTAATAATGCGGAGTCAAACATTGACGATTATCTTAGGGAAGTTGAACGCGGTTTTTTAGACTTGTATTGCCCATCAGCACGAGAAAAACTGAAGCTCATCTGGAAGACAACACCCAGGAGCGTCCATGTTTTCATGGAGAGCCTGCCCCCTGCAGTCCGAGACCGTTATTCAACCCTTTGCGAAGCTTTAAGGGAAGAATATTCTATGTACACGGACGGGCCTCCGCCAAACTTGGTGCTTTCACTATCCAGCAGAAGAAAAGCGAAGCACCCAGGGAGTATTACCAGCGCTTGAGAGCTGTTTACTTCCAAGGACGCAATGCTCCCGGCATTGAGGAGGAACATGCTTTTAAATCCCTGTTCCTCCACAACCTTCATGAAAGTGTGCGATACGATGTTACTATGTATTGCAGAACAAAGACCATAAGCATGCAAGAGATCCACAAATATGCTCAGATGGCGTGGGAAACACGTGCATGCTCGACCAAGGGATCAGAGGGCGAGGCTAGGGTTTTACAGGTCCAAACTGAAAGAACCAGCCTTGTGTTAGAAGGTCAGGAAATGCCTTCAGCAGGAACCCACGTTAAGAACAGGTTCAGGGAACAACGTAGGTTTGGTCAGCAGGAACGGGGGGTTGGCAATGAACGGCAACCAAAGTCTGGTAAACCGGATAACCCCAGGTCCAGCAGACGCCCTGACCATCAAGCGAGGCCGAAAGGTAAGGCTGGTGAAAAAGGGTGAGACCGACACACAGAAGGAATTATGGGGAAAGAGATGAAGGAGGGCTTACGCAAGATGGTAACAGAAGCGGTGCGTGAGGCCACCACACCACCACAACCTTCGAAACAGGAAACCGACCATCCAGGTAAACCAGATCCGAAATCGGCATGACTAGGCAACCAGGGTCTATCTGGTCGGATGGGGAGACAAACCTGAGAAACCTCAAGAACCCCTTGAGACCTCGTCAGGAGAAACACCCCGGACTCCCTTCCTAAAATTCTTGGGTGAACTAACCCACAACACACATGCCAGTCACCTGTACTGTCCGACAATTATAGGGGGGTGCGTTAAGGTGAACGCACTCCTGGACACAGGATCAGAAATTAGCCTGATGTGCTCAACCCTGTTTGAGGAGGTGAGTAGAGCTATGCTCGCCCGTGGTAAACCATTTCAGATTGAGGGTTGTGATGTAAGCATCACCAGCTACACCCAAGACCGCTCATACATAACCAGTCGGGTGTGGTTGGATGTTTCATTCCAAGACATGACTTTGGTCCACCCCATTTACATTTGCACATTGGACACAGAGCCTCTCCTTGTCGGCCAGGACCTGCTGGACAGGTTGGCCCCGGTCATCGACTGCCACCAGGGCCAACTTTGGGCCCAGGTGGAGGTGCCAAAACCCCTGGGCGCAAGCAGTAAACCACCATTTGCTGTCAACCAAGTATCCAGTTTGGAGGGGCCCAAAGAACCTCTGGCGAAGCTCATGCCTTCGACAGAGCCAGTCTCGGGCACCCGTGGTGCACAAGTGCACCGACCACCCAGAGAACTGCCCTTCGCGGTCATGACTCATTTCTCTGTTCTCTGAAAAGTGAAGGGGCGAAACCTTACAACCCCAAAATAGTAGAAGGTGTCCACCTGGAGAACACCTTCGTACCAGAAGGAGAAGTCCGCAATCAGCAGGGAGCTATATGGCTGTTTGTCCCGGGAAAACCCACGTCTAATTGAGGCGTGACGCAGCCACAGTCTGCTTTCAGCAGGCTGGCCAAGCCGCCTTCTGAAGGCAACCGGAGTCTGCATCCTCAATGTGCAAGTGGGCAAGAGACAGCTCTCCCATACTTTCAGTATTGCTCAGCACCTGCACCCTCCGGTTTTCATCGGGGTGGATCTGCTGGTTTGGTTGGGCGCCCAGTTGGACACCTTTAACCATGTTGTTTGGGCCCGAGCCAGCGGTCCCTCAAGTCCCTTCCTGGGAACCCCTGAGGTCATGCTGTCAGGACAAACTATTCCTCAGGCCTGCCAGGCCATCAGTGAGACCGATTCACTAGTACCGCAGCGAACAGCAGGGGTACCGATCCGGCTGACAGTCAAAACGGGACAGAAGCTTCAGAGCACCCGTGTTTTCTTTCAACCTCTTCCCTACTTCCGGGAACTGAACCTGGTGGTCTGTGGCACGCCCATGCTTGAGTTGAACAACCGTTCAACTTATCTTTTGGTGGAGAATCCAACCCAAGTCCCGATCCAGGTAACCACAACAAAACCCCTGGGGATGCTCATAGGCAGCTCCTTTCATGACTTCGAGCTAACCATCCCCGTGATTGGAGACATGCCCTTGTTTGTGTCCGGTAGACAGGACTCTCCAGATGTTGTGTTCACGTTTCCGTCGGACATGATCACAGTTGAGAGACATGAGGTTTTAACAACCAAATCCATCTGTGGTGCTACCCTGGGGGCTGAAGGCAACCTGGTGGTGTACGCGCTGGCGACACACCCAGGGCAACTAGCTCAAGAAGAGCCGGGGACCCAGGACCCAGCCAGCGAGCCCTACCCCGGTTTTGAAACCAAGGTCAGAGAGCAGTTGGAGAAAGCCGATGCACTAAGCACCGAGGTGGAAAGAACAGCGCTTAAGAGGCTGTTCTATGAATATCAATCAGTCCTCTCGAAGGACTCCCATGACTGTGGGGTCACCGACCTCCACACGGTTCGTATTCCAACGAACCCAAACGCACCCCCCTACGTTTGTGCACCAATATAAGATTCCCCTGGCCGCTTACGAGTCGATCCAGGAGATCCTCGACAAGCTGTTGGAGAAACGGATAATACGTGAATGCAACTCCACGTACAACTAGCCAATTTGGCCAGTGTTAAAAACGCCCGGGAAATGGCGCCTGACAATCGACTACTGTTCACTGAACAAGCAGGTACCCCTCTCACGCTGGCCCATGATTCACCTGGACCAGGAGCTGGCTAAGGTGAGAGACGCTCGCTTTTTCTCCACAGTGGACGTGGCGAACGGCTTCTGGATAATGAAGGTAGATCAGGCCAACCAGTACAAGTTGGCGTTTTCCTTCGGGAACCAACAATATACCTGGAACAGGTGCCCCTTTCGGTACTCAAACTCTCCGGCCGAATTTAATATTTTCCTTCACAAGGCCATGTCTGATGCCATAGGGAAACCTCATTTATGTCGATGACATCCTTATGAGGAGCAAGACGTTTGAGGAACATCTACCCGAACTCCGGCATATCCTGGATCACCTTGGCGTGGTGGGGGTTAAGCTAGCACTCGCCAAAGGCCAATGGTGCCGGACAAAAGTGGAGTACGTCGGTTTAACTGTGGGCCCAAACGGCATTGAGCCCCAAGCTGGCAGGATCCGGGCCATCCAAGACATAAAAGCTCAGACGAACGTGTCTGAACTTCGGAGTTTCTTAGGGGTCTCTAACTACTCCCGCCAGTTCATTGAGGACTATGCGGAGATGGCCAGATCCCTCACAGAACTCCTGCGCAAAGACACACCCTTCACTTGGGGAGAACCCCAAGAGCATGCTTTCCAGCTCCTGAAGCAGAAACTTGGTTCTGCACCTTGCCTGGCTTACCCAGATAAGGACAAGGAGTTCTACCTGGAAGCGAGTTTCTCTTCCAAGTGTCTAAGTGCTGCACTGAAGCAGAAATAGGACCAAGACATGCAAGTTGTCGCATACGCAAGCCGACCTTTGAGTGACATAGAGGTTAAGTTCTCAGACTGTGAAAAGGCTCTGCTTTCTACAGTCTGGGCAGTTGAACATTTCCGCAGTTACATTGGGGGGCAGAAAGTGATTATTGAGTGTCCAACAGTCGCATCGCATTATGGATGATGGCACTCAAGGGTTATAACGTTGAGGTGAAATACAGTCAGAATAATAAAATGGTGTTGGGGCAGGGGTTAGCAGAATGTCAGCACTGTGAATGCGACATCGTAGCGACCACCATTGACAAACCTGCCACCTCCCAGTTTTCTTCGAGTCACCACTATTTTAATGAAAACGTGTGCGAAGGGCTTCCAAGAGCCTACATTGACAGGTGCGCCTTCCTTCATGAAGGCCGACTAAAGGCTGGTGTGGGCATCATCTGGGTTGGACACCGCGTCACCGAACCAAACCACTACCAAATGGGGCCGAAAACAAGTCAGTATGCAGAGATCGCAGCAGTACTCATCACCCTCCAGCAGGCTACAGCCCTGGGAAATTAAACAATTGGTGATCTGCTCCGACTCCAACTATGCTCGGCACAGTTTCATCTCCCACCTCCCGGTGTGGAAAGAGAATGGAATGAAGAATGCCAGGAATAAAGAGGTAAAACATTCAGAACTCTTTCTGGCATGTGACCATCTCACCACAGAACAGGGTATGGTAGTGTACTGGAAAAAGCTGAAGGGTCATTCCCGGACATTGGGCCCAGACAAGGACGGAAGTGATGAAGCAGACCGTCTAGCTCGATTGGGAGCTGAAGGTGGAACCCCGTGGGGTTTCCAAAAAGAATGGCTTCCTTCCCCTCAGACCCATGCCGTCTGCACCGTTACTCGGCGAAAGACGAAGGAGAGGTGTGAAAACCCCCAAAGCTCTGGGGAGACTCTCCACCTTGGACGAAAACCAAGTGATACAGACTTGGCGACCATGCAGGGCCAAGACCCTAACCTCCACACCATCAGGGAGCTAGTGGCCAGTGGTCTGTCAGCTAAAGCGTTGCCATTGGCAACAAGTGAGACCAAAGAACTGAGGACCCTCCAACGCAACCTGTCCCACCTGAAGCTGGAGAAAGGGTTGTTAGTCTACACCCACAATGGGCGTGGGACGCCCCAATGGGTGGTACCAACTGACCATAGCGGGGTCATGTTAGCCTACGCTCATGACTCTCCTGTAGGGGGTCACAGGGGTCTTAAAGCCACACTCCATACCCTCCAACAGGTGGTGTACTCGCCTTCGATGGCTCACGACACCCAAATCTACATCCAAGGACCTTTGACTTCAGCGAATGGGGGTTACCTTCCCGTGGTCCCACCTGCAAATCAACTGGGTTGGACCAGTCCCCAAATCGACCAGAGGTAATAAATACCTCCTAACAGTGACGTGCAGTTTCACCAAGTGGGTTGAATGCTTACCTGCACTAAATGACACAGCTGTAACCACGGCTGTTCTTTTGCTGAACCATGTTTTCAGCCGGTGGGGTCTTCCCCTGTCCATTAACTCAGACAGAGGAACACATTTCACCTCGAGCGTCATGACAGCGCTTTTTGACATTCTGGGTGTGGAAGTAAAATTTCACATTCCCTACCACCCACAATCGTCGGGTCAGGTGGAGCGGATGAACCGTACCATAGTGGCCATGCTAAAGAAATATGTCAGCAGCAACGGAAAAGACTGGGACATCAAACTCCCTTTGGTTCTGATGGCCATCCGGTCCACCCCCCAACGCTCCACAGGAGTAACACCCTTTGAGATGATGACTGGAAGACAAATGACCCTCCCACTCCATCTGCTGTACCATGGAACCATGGTACCATGGAATAAGAAGGCCAGAAATTTCAACTTTACCGATGGAAGGCGTGAGTTTAACACGTAACCAAAAAACCACGAAGTTTCAAGGAGACGGATCGCCACCTTGTTTTTTGTTCTAGTCGACTGGTGACGGTCAGATCATATTTTTCCTTTTCACCAAGGAGGCCAAAGGACGAAGATTGACCGCTCTTCCCGAAGTTAACCGTGGACGCACGTTAACTTCCAACTTTCCCCCTCCTCCTCTCCCCCTCGCACTCGCAGCCCTGAAGGAAGGCTCCACAAAGTAAAACCATCCTTTATTATTTTCTTTTATTTCTTTATTAGGAATAGTCTGGGAAGCGTAGAGTAGGATTGCTACTTATAGTCGGATGTGTTTTCTGAATTGTATGAGCATGCAACATTGTATGGAAACTTTGATTTGCTGTGTTGATTTCTGAGGCCGCCGAGTCTCACAAGTTTGTGTCTTTACTGTGTGAACACCTGAGCGCAGCTGCGCGGTAGAACTGGACTGCGATAATAACCTCATGGTGAAATTCACCATTTTCTTTGTCTCAAATTTTACTGCTTGCTAACTTAATTAAATATTAATCTGAAGAGATTTTTTACCCATTTCAAAAGAAAACATACATGTTCATGCTGAGGCCTGCAGAGACTGAGATGGAGATCTAGAGTTTGTCACAATTTCTCAGTGCATTGCACAGTCCAACTATGGAGTAAATGTGCTTTGAAATTCACTTGTGGGAAAATTGGCAACTGTCCTAAATGTTTTCCACTTGTGGATAATCTTTCTCAATGTAGAATGGTGGACATTTAAATTGGCCAAACACCCAAAAATAAACACCCTCCCCAAACAGAAGCTCTGGCTAGTCTTAGGAACAGTTAATATCTTGTCTCATGCACTTTTAGAGGGAGTGAATATAAAAACAAGATGGACTGATGGAGGGAACTGGTTCCAACTGTGTTGTAAGTATAAACAGACTGGTGACAGACAGCAAACTGGAACACTAAGGAGATTCTGTGGGTAGATGATTTTGAGTAAAGCAGTCAAACTGGGTATTGGTACCAAACAGTCTCAGCTATACATGAAGCATAATCCCATTAATACTGATCATTTGTGTACATTTGAATTTGTTTCATTATTTATTTGCCTCCCACATAATCAGTTGTGTAAAGTGAAACATTCTATTAACACTGGAACTCACCCGTTCAGACCATGTAGATGAAAAATGTGGCCATCTCCAGTCTTTAACGTACAGTTTCCCCATGACAACTGTATATGCCATTTGGCTTTAATGGTGATGACATCAGAAACAGCAGCCACAACTGGCACCGACAATGTGAGCACTAATGGTTTAATCAAAGTAAATATGAAATTAGCAAACCTAATTAGAAGAGCTCAGAGGTATATTTTTTCACAATAACATAAATAACATTAACCATGGGTCTTTGTTGTTCAAAAGCTCCATTTTGGTGTATCACAGGAAATGGCATTTCAGCACTTCAGTATTGTTGCATCACCAAAAATGGGGAACAACATCTAAATACTCCAAAAAGCTGTAAGTGTTCTGGTGTGTTCTGTTTGAAAGAATTAAATTTGATTTCACGACAACAATCTGGAGTTAATACTGAGCTATGCAGCATGTATGTCCTATATATATTACAACAACATTGGTCAAGACAAATGAAACGATTTGATCATCTGAAAGCAGAGACAGGATTCCAATTTTAAACCTTTTCACCCCATTTACTGAATAATTCTAATTTAATTTTGTTGCAATTTAAAAAAAAAATAATCAGAGTGGGCTCAAGTTTTTATGAAGTTTTAGCATAATTTAATTTGGGGGCTCACTTGAATTTTAGCGTACCCCAGGCGCCAGCAGTGGGCCCTGAGCAGTTGCAAAGTTTGCATGTAGCTTGGACTGGCCCTAAAAATGACTGATCCAGAAAAAAAGCAACGTGGTTTTATTTATCCCAAAAAGCTTTTTTTCTTCTAGACCTGAGAACATATCAGAATTCAGTGCAGCAAATACAAACAATGAAGTTTTCTGTTCAAAATGGCTTGAAAATATTTAAAATTAAAAGAAAAAGAAAAATGTATGGTACTTTAAAAACTTAATCTTTAAAAAACAAAGGAAAAAACAGAAAATAAAAATCAGACCCAAGTTCTCTGCTGGATTTAAAATAGGAGTTCTTGCTGAAGATGAATATTATGGGGACCTACCAACTTTGCAGTGGTAGTCTACAGTCAGGTAGCTCTTCAGGTCAGGACAGTGGTCATCAAATGAGCTCATAACTTCACTGATCCTGCAGATTTGATGCTCTTGACAGTGAGCTGGGAAACACAATAAACTCCAGATGCTATTTATAGCCATTCACAAAAACTGGTAAAACAATAATATAGGAAACCTGGTGAATAGGATGAACCTGACAGTTTGTTGTGAAGGCTGCTACATGAAACATTATAACATTATATCATGAAACATAAATAAATTTTTGTCTCCAGTCTGTAACCCCTAAGTATAACGAGTAAAACTCTGAATGCTGCTGAATGGTTGTAAGGAAACAATAAGCTATGTTCTATGTTCTTCTTTTCATTCACATAAATTATAGAATAAGTCAGACTTGGAAACACCTGCTATTCAATTCATGGATGTTTTTTTTTTATGGGTAATCTTACCATAGGGGTAGAGATAAATATTTAAAATGATCGGTTTGAATTTAAATAGAAAGTTATTACATTGGCATAAATCAACTAATACCACAATAAAAGGCCAACCTCTTAAACCTTTTCACATTTTGTCATGTTACAACCACTGACTGTAATGTATTTTATTGGGATTTTATTTCAGAGATCAACAAAAGTAGTGGATAATTGTGATGTGGAGGAAAAATGGCGCATGATTTTCATATTCTTTATTATAAATAAACCCTAAAATTGTGCCATGTACAGCTATTTAGCCCCCCTACGTCAAACAATTTTCATTGCAATTACAGCTACAAAATAGCATAAACTGAGTCAGAATGGATAAGGAATGTCTGCGAACATTAATTTTCAAGTCTTGCCACAAATACGTAGATTAAGGTCTGAACTTTGACAGGGCCATTCTAACACTTGAAAATGCTTTGTTTCTAACCAACTTTCATCAACCTCTGAGGCCTTCACAGAACCGAACTTTTACACAGAGTTGATTAACTAATTATTTGACTTCTAAAGGTAAATGACTGCACTGCATTTTATTTAGGGATATCAGTTTAAAGGGGGACTGAATACAAATGTATGTTTTTGGAATTCTATTTGTAAAAACGTGTTGAAAGCTGTGCATCATTTTCACTACATAACAATTATGTTGTGACCTCTAACATAAAATTCCAATGAAATACAAAAAAAATGTGGTTGTAACATGAAAATAAATGTGGAGAAATCTGCAAAGTACTTTTAGAAAATGTGCACTGTTGCAACCATTGGCAATATTTCTGAATCTGGATAAGAAATAAAAGAGGATTTTGCCATGATTTGGGGGTTTTTGGTTTTTGGGTTTTTTTGTTGTCACAAGTTTGGATCCTTCTTCTGTTTATTGTTTTCCAGGTGGAGCTTTAGTTCATTGCTTAGGTTTACTTTCTCATTATTCTTGTATTTTGCTTTTCAAATGGATTTATGTTTATGTTCTGTTATAGCTATGTTTATTGGGTCTTGATTATGTCCTTGTATTCCTGTTTTACTTCCAGCCGTGTTTTGTGTTTACTCCTGCCACCGTTTGTCAATCAGATTCATTCGTTCCACCTGCACCATGCCAATCAGTTTCCCTGCTTCTCCTTTGCAATTCTGTTCATTCTTCACGGGAACATCACTGTTTATCTGTTCATGTCAAGTCTGTTTATAAAGCCTGCTTTGTCAAGCTTTTACATGCCTGTATCAGCCACCTTGAGTCTCCTGTGAGATTTCTTTTGTTTTATATTAAATTGGTTACTCACCACGCCACGCTGCTTACCGCCTGTCTGCATTCTGGGGTCCACCACTACACCACTCCATGACAGAGTTAGGTTTAAAGTTTCATGGGTAAATGTTTACAGTGCAGAATAATGGTTCTACATTAGGAAGGATTTTCCTGCTATCCATCTCTGTCCTGAATGTGGACAGAATGTTGGTCTTTACTGTAACCTAAGTGAAATTAAATGTTTTGTGCTGATCACACAGAACCTTGTTATTGGCTTACCACTGGTATTGTTGACTCAAGTCATAAGTGTTTTGCTGTAATGCAAACTTTAAATTAAATATATTTATCATCCCTGACAAAAGATGGAATATGACGGTACTTCACTATGGAACTATGGAAAGCGAGAAGATGAATTAATTGATATTCTGCCTCTGTTATTAGTTGTATGCATGAGCCAATATTTGAAATGAGTACATGGGCATCATTCATGTATTTGAAGCAAGGCTTTTAGGCAACAAAGGTTTTCTTCTAGAAATGTCCTGACGGGCTATTACTCTTTTCAAACCTGTCCACAGTGAGACAATGTGTTATTTGAGATAAAGAAAGCAAACATTACATTAAATGATAGATTGAATTTCCTGTTCCATTTATCCAGAACCTTTTAAGAGGCATTAAATTGCTGTTTGTTTTCCCATTTTTGAGCACGGCTGAATAACAGGGAAGCTATAATTGTTCCACAGATAAGATAGGTTCAAATCTGCCTGATGTAATATGCAGGGAACAAGATGAACAGCCATTTAATAATGAACTTATTTGAACCCGTCAGATCATGTTTTACCTTTAATGGAGGCTGTAACCTCCTCCCAGCTGCACCTATGATGTGTGAATGTTGGTGAGGAGGACCTTGGCTGACAGTAATGAATACTGTCGCGACCGAAGAGAGCCCTGTCTATCATTAACACTTGACCAGACCCACATTGCAGAGTGGTGTTGTGACCCAAGCAAACGACTCTTCTTCCAGGTTCTGAGAAAAAAATTAAACAATTCAAAAAAGTGATCACAGAGGGATCCATTCTGCTGCTTTACACAAAGTGTGACTCATAATGCATACCAAACTGACAGATGAAATGCATGTTTTTGTTGCAGTCTTTTGTGGCTTTCCACTGAAAACCTGAGTGTCTCAGTATGTATCCACAAGCCATGCCTGACTGTGGGTTGCTCATCCACTTTGAGAAGGTGAGAGGTGACCCATCCAGCCAAGAGAAAGGAGGAGCTGAGGATGAAGCAAACTGTTGATAAACATGCAAAAACTTTTCAAAAGAGACTTAAAGTTTGTAAGTCCCTGAGAATTATGTCTATAACAGTGTACTGACCGAACAAATTATTTGAAAAGGAAATGTCAGTTATTTCTATCGCTAAAAAGTACCACTTATTTGAAACCAACAATTCACAGCAAAACAAGGAACAATGATGGGTGCTTTTTATCATATAATGAAGAAGCTGTACAGGTGTACAGACAATGCAAACTGTAATAAAATAAAATCAAGAATTATTTTCTGAATACACACGCTATATTGCCAGAAGTATTGGGTCACACCACCAAATCAATATATTCCAGTGCTCCAATCACTTCCATGGCTGCACGTGTATAAAGTTGGGTGTGGAGAACTTGACTGGCCTGTACAGAGTCCTAACCTCAACCTTTGGGATGAATTAAAGCAGAGGCTGCAGTTGGTTTCCTCATCTAACACACTCCTAAACCTTGTGGAAGATGTTTACAGAATAGATGAAGTTGCTATTGCTGGCAATGGTTAACAAATTGGACCCTATAGCTTAAGATCAGGATGCCATCAAAGTTCATGTACATGTAAAAGTAGACAGACGAGTACTTTTGAAAATATAGTGTACACATACACCACTGGTCAAAATTTTTAGATACACTTTCTCACTTAATGGGTCTCTTTATTTACATTAATATTTACATAGCAGATTCTCACCAAAGGCATCACAACTGTGAACAAACACACATGGAATTATGTAGTAAACAAAAGGTGTGAAATAATTTTAACAGTTTTATGTTTTAGGTTCTTCAAAATAGCCACCCTTTGCTTTGATTACTGCTTTCCTCTCTTAGCATTCTCTCCATGATCTTCATGAGGTGGTCACCTGAAATGGTTTTCCAAAAAGAAAGAACTTCCCAGAGATTCATTGAGAGACGGCCAGAGGTTAATATTTCAGTCATCACAGCAAAGCGCGGCTATTTTAAGGATTCTAAAATATAAAACATATTTAAAGTTCTTAAGTTCTTACAATTTTTCGTTTTCTACATAATTGCATATGTGTTCATTCACAATTTTGATGCCTTCAAGGAGAATGTACATACAATGTAAATAGCCATAAACATTTTGGTCACGTTTGTTGCATTGTGACAGAGATAACCAGTGTTTTGAACGGATGAATTACAATTACCCTGTTAATCAGTGGAGATAAGTTTGGGGAAAAAGTTGGAAAAGAACTATGGCCTTTTCTACTTATTACCTTCTTCATACAGTACATACACACTTAAAGTGAAGGCAGATCTCACTGGTATCAGTTTATGGAACTTTTTGTATGCAAGATAAGAGTTTGTTGACCATTGTGTGTCCACACTCCGTGGTTCAGGCTGGTATTACCACATTTATGGCCGTCTTTGTAGAGACTTTCATTATATTGCTGATTTATTTGTCTCTTCTTGCTTTAATCTCAACAATATAAACTGAAGGCTTATACCCTCACCATCACAACAATTTTTTTTCAAGATGTGTCTGCGCTTTTGTTACCGTATTGGAGCCTGCTGCTGGCAGGTGCTGGTTTCCAAGTACCGCAGAGGAGAAAGAATAAAATTGCACCATAATGCATTCTGTCACTTCTAACTTTTCTTTCAGACTATATTTAAGTTAAGTTTGGTCAAAGTACCACTACAGATGTTTTTAAATCACATGAGTGACGGTTTGTGCTCAAACATAATTAGGATTTTGTTAAAAAGGAATACCAACCTTTTTCACAATTGAGTATTCCGCTAAATTAAAATACAGTTTAAGCAAAAGGAAATAATTGAACAGATTTAAACTGGCAAAGCCAAAACTGTGACAGAATAAATGCACCCATTGTTGAATTACACAATGATGGATATACATATTTAAAGATTTAATATATTAAAAAAAGGATTGACCATGAACTATTTCTTAACTGATCTAGAACATAAATTATTTTAATTTCAATCTGTGTAAACTAAGCTTAGACCTGAACTTGCACAACACGGAAGATGTCTTGTAAGTTAATTTTTCCAGGAAAATACAAATATTTTGCAAATGTGTTGTTTCTCTGCCAGCTTACCCTTAGCATGCACAGAAAATTGCCATTTTGGAGAGCAGGACGGTGCCAGTCCAAGCCACAGATTTTTTTCAGAGTCCAGGTGTCTCTCGAGGAAATTTTGAGTTTCTTTATCTGGGATATATGCAAGGTGCCCTCCACTCTCCTCACACCAATCTCGAGCTTTGTTAAAAGGAAGCTGCTGACTCACAAGCTCAAAGCAAGAACCTCGAAATGCCCTCAGGTCCTGTGGACAGGAAGCTGTAACCCCCACATCATTCTCAACAGAAGGATGACACTGGAGTGTCAACAGGACCAGCATGTGCAGAACTGCCCAGCACATCCTATCTATTATCACTTTAAAAATACAAGTGTTGTTTCCTTCTTATGTTTTCAACTCTTTGGAGGTTTCAGAGCAGCTCTCTTCTCTTCTCTTGCACTCATTCTTGTGACATTCTGCCTTTTAATGGGCCTGAACAGCATCTCTTGAACATCGTTTCCTGGTTTCTCTGTTTACCTAACATCTAATCACTCAAAAAACGATGATTGCTTTGCCTTTTTGTACACACAGGAACAAAAGAACACCATCAGAGCACTTTCAGTCAGACAACAAAGCACACGACAGCTGAGGTTAGGGTTTTAAATGTAACTTTATAAGTCAAAGGTTTGCTGTGTGTTTGTTTTTAGCCTGAGTAATAACAATTTTCTTTCCTTCTTGCTTAAAAACATCACAGTTTAATTATTTGTAATGTATTATATAAATGGAATTAAAATGTACTTGAAGTATAAATAAACCTACATTTTCTGAAAAAAGACAGCACCAACTTAAAAAAATGACAGTCAGCCGTCTGAGTTTTATCAGCATCAGGCTCACTGCTTCTTTGTTGATTCAGCTGTCTCTCATCAGAATGTAACTGTTGTGCATAACAACATTACAGCTCCACAATCAATGTAAAAAAAACATTATTTCACATTTTTCTTGTTCCTTTATCCCGTTGTTCAGTTGTGACTGAACTGTTTATTATTTTTGAATATAACTTTACACCCATCTTCAGTGATTTAGAATATTATTGAAAATCAGTGAAACACATTATATAGATTAATTAAACACAGACTGATGTTTTCAAGTGAAGTGGAACCCTCTCTGTCAATTATTGTTTTATGACTACCTGCCTGGTGAGGTATGTTGTTATAGGAAGAAGCTGTGCGTTATAGTGGGTTAAAACTGTGCATTCTGGGAGTTTACACTGATCACTTTTGTTTTCTGTGTGTAGTTCAGTTTTTTGTTTCCTGCCATGACTAAGCCCAACATAGTTTTTCACTTGCAGCTAACGAAAGCATAACATTTATGATTAGAATATTACATCAGGCCAACAAAAAAAAAAGGATTTTTCATACAGAAATGTAAGATATGTTTATTACCTGCTTAAATGTTATTTTCAAAAGGTACTTTTAATTTTACAAATGAGTCTCATCAAAATACATATTCTAATTTACTAAATATGGCTATATAGTCTATATACCAAACTCTTGTATTTTAATAAGAAGCCGCTTTATCTTACCGAGGTGAAACCGACTTTTCTTAAAATGACATCAGTAGGAGCTACTTTGTGAATTCACAAAGAATCCTAAGACTTATAGTAGCTGCTATTGATGTCATTCTAAAAAAAAAAAAAAAATATCGGTGAGATTAAAGTTATTCACCTTGACTGAACAAATTTTTAGCATAGTGAGCAAGCCTAAATGTCCTAAGCAGAGAAGATGGTGGAAGACAGAGAAAGGAGAGATATTCTCCATAAAATGAACAACAGGGAATAAATAAAACACTACCAGCTCAATTGGGCAGGGATCCACCCCCTAAACAGTGGGGTAAATAAAACCTGTTTTTAGTATGGCTGAGGGATGAGGGCAGGTTCGTAGTTATTTAACTTCCCAACCTTTCCGACTTTGCATCGTGCCCATGTTCTGCCTCAAGCACAGCCAAGAGTGAGACTCGATAAATTCTGTTTTGGTTTCCTCTTAATGCTTCATTTTGATAATTTAAAGATGCAGCAATCAATGTTTAACCCAAATCGAATCAAGCGCATTAAGAATCAGTCAGAAACAATAAAACTAATTAGGTTTTTCTTTTAGCATTAGGAGAAATTAACACTTTGCTGAAATGAAACTGATCTCACTCTATCATTTTACCAAATAATAGAAAGGCCATTAAGATTAAAAAACAATCAGATCTCCTCTAGATACATTCATTTAACATTTGTTAATCCAGGCTTGTTTTCAGGTCCTTTTCTAAAGAGTATCACCAGGCACTATGCAGTTGTTATATATTAAAATTATTCAGTGTGCTGCTTGTGAAATTAAGTAAGCTAAGAAAGCAGAGTTTTAACACATTTTTAACAAACTACCTGACAATAAACATCTTCTATGACAAATTGTACAAAAAAAAAAAAATCAAAAAGAAAACGCTTTACATGGTTTATGGAATCAAAAAAGATCATCACAACACAATAATCAGGAAATTTCTCATGAATATGTAACTGAAATCCGATTATTTTGGATAATATCTAAAGAAGTTGATGATCACCTATTATAAGGAAAAATCTTAATGTGTCTTAAGGTCCAAAAATAACAGTGATCACTAAGTTCACAGGATGAATGCAGTCATGGGTGATTGTGCTTGTTATGAATGACAGTTGAGAAATATTGTTTGATTACTGTTGTGGGAATTACACTGGATTAGCATTTTTCCTTAAAACATGGAACGTACTAAAATGGTTATTACAGAAATAACCTCCTCAACCTTGGAAATAAGCCATGTCTCATTTAAACCCTTTTTAGGTTAATATCTTAACCCAAAAAGAAGGAGCTCTATTAACTGCTTGATCAAAAGTATGAGATAAAGCCATGGCCAGAATATGTATGTGGTCCATTGTTCTCCAGCCATTGTGAAAATGAATGACATCCTTATTTGGTTCCTGTAATAAGTCATCAGACCCACTGGAAAAATAACACAAAGATTTTCCAATGAACCCTGATGCAGTCGTGACGGTTTCACTGGATGCTGTAACCAAGAAAAGGAGGGAAGAAAATGAGAGAATGAGCCTATGAAAGCACCTCCTGCAGTTCCTCCACCCGTAATGTTGCTTGGATCAATCAGTGCATTGAAAGCCGTATTGCATCACTTGGACTGTGCCATTAACTGCACAGCGGGTCTGAACTTAACAGGACAACAAAGGAAGAAGAGTTGTGTCTTCAGCTTTCAACCATTCAAAGTTTTGTTGTCAACAAAAAACGTCAGTAATGATGAAATCTGTATAAAACCATTTGGTATAACGTGCTACTTCAAGATGCATTAATACCAGAGTTTGTTACTACTGATGTGCCTCCAAGACTTTCTGCTATAATAAACAACACATTCAAACATTTTTTTTCTGGTTAAAGATAGACTTTTCTTTGCTTAAATATTACAGTGCTCAGATAAACAGAGATGCCAATAATCATCACTTTGCATTTGACTCTTCGGCTTTTGACATTTCATGCCTGTTTCTTTGTTGCTTTTGCTTCACTATCAACCACTTAAGCTGCATGAATGTGTCTCCTGAAGCTGAATGTTTGATATAAATGAGAGAGCTGTAAACTAAAATAATGTCACCAGCAACAGGTTTTTGCACATATGCCACCGTGAGTGGTCTGAGAACCAGGATTGAGAAATACTAGTTGAAAACAACCAGAAATTATTAAACCCTTAGCCAAAAATGAAAAACTGTTTTTCCTCTTTGCTTCCAGAGTATTTGCACTGTCCTTTATCAAGGTTTTATCTCTGCTGTATTCATAGAGTTTCATTTTTTCCATGTATTTACCAAAAACAATTTGCTGCTCCTCATTAATCAGTTTAATGATCAAAACAATTAATAAAACAAAAGGTTGCTATTTATTTTAGTTTTTTTTCCCCTTAGTGCACCACCCTGACCATTTTACATTGCATGAATATAGACTCAGACTAAAGCAGTAATATTAAGTATTAAATGCAATTTTGTTTCCAAACAGCAAAATTAAATCTGAGCATTGCTGGAAGCAAACCGTGATTAAGCATTTTTAGAGTGCATGCAATAGTTCTGTGGCAGTCATAATGAGAAGATTAGTTAAAGTATGAAGTAAACTGCAGTGTAAATAAATCTGTCAACAACTTTCAGTCATGTTCTCTGCATTCCTTTCATAAACTATATACAGCTTTATTCTGTAGTCGGCGCCAACCCTGCTCCTCAAGGCCCACTGTTCTGCATGGTTTAGGTGTCTCCTTGCTGCCACATACCTGACTTAAATAACTGGATGATTACCAGGCTGCAGCAGCACTTGATGGCATGCAAAGAAGGTCATGCAATCATTTAAATCCGCCATGATGGAACAGCGATACATTTAAAACATGCAGGACAGGGGGCCCTGAGGACCAGGATTGGGAACCACTGCTCTAGAGCTACTATGCTGCTACTTTTACATGCGTCTCTTCTCCGACACACCTGAATCAAATATATGGCTCGTTACCAGGCTTCTGTGGAGCTGAAAGCCATTTCATTCATGTGTGTTGGAGAATGCTTGCATCTAAAAGTTGCAGGGTAGTACCTCTCAAAGAGTTGGCACACCTGACCTACAGCCAGTATAACATCCAACAATCTCAAACAACCACATGTGTTCCCACCTGTGAACAATTTCCAATTAATGCAGGCATGTGTTGAACTGGGAATGGAAATCAGAGATGACAGCAGTGTAAAAACATGCAGAAAACGTAATTTCATCAAGGAGTACCTTTTGGTCCTGGCTAGATTTAATAGTTGCATAATACATAAACAACTTTCTCTGTAATTCCGTTCTTATTGCATTTCTACACTGCAACCAAAGCAGCATGCTGAAGTCAAAGGATTTTGTAAATGTCTTTAGAAGAAGTTACATAGGTAAAGACATTGTAAAAGGGGTAAAACTAAATGTCCAAGATCATAAGCCTCTAAAAGCTGAAAAAGCAGGTTTATTTTTACACCAGATTTCCGTTGTTAAGACAAACTGGTTTTGAACCAGAACCAGTTTATCAAGCAGAGAAACTGGTGTTGTGAGGTATGACAGATTTGTCTTTAGTTTGCTGCCTCTGCTGAGCACTGCTCTGTAAGTTTAAAAGAAACTGGATCATGAAAAACATTATAAAACAAAAAAAAAAACAATGAAATATTTCTGTTGCGTTTGACTGAGGAAACTTCTGAAGGTAAGTGTTTTAAGATTTTTGTCAATGTGAAGGTATGTCCTTCAGAGAGTGTATTACAGGACATTATATAAGGGGTGTTTTGCAGTGGTAATTCTACACAAAAAATATGCATACCGCTTGTCATCGTGTGAAAAGTGGAAATGACTGAATAAAATTACCTTTATTACATTAGATGACTGGTCTGTACTATTTACCTGCTTTATCATAGTATCCCAGAATTAAATTGCTCCTTTTTTATGCTGCTAAGCTCTTTGCAAAGCTTATTTTACCATTTTCAGGATCACAACAGATAAACAAATCTCATATTTAAATATCTGCCTAGCTGGTTGGGTTGGACCACTCACAGGATGTATTAGTCTCATAATTGGTCATTTAACTGTTAAATAAGGTAAGAAACACAACTTTAGATTCACCGAGAGTACTAGAAAGAAGAAAAAGCTACCATATGCTGCCTGAGCCTGGTTACCTTACTGATTCCAATAACATTTCAATCAAGCCGTGTTGCTTCATTATCTCCTCTACCTGACGACCAAACATTATCTTATCAGTGTGACAGCTGTGGAGGACCTGATAAACACAGATCTTAAAGTGGTCTCTGAGTGGGCTGCCAGCTCTCAGGTGGTTGATCCTGTGATTTAGCCTAATCGTTTTCTTAGACCACGCTTACATTTTTTAAGTCAATCAAAAGACAGGCAATGCAGGAGCAGCATTTGTATAATTCTTTACAAAAGGTATGGTAGCAACATTTTAAGAGTTCTTTGTCAAAAATACAATTTCAGTATCATTTAAAATATATTTTTAAATGATGCTAGTCAAGTCAACTTTATTTATATAGCGCTTTTCAGCAACAAGGCACTCAAGGCGCTGTACATAAGGAAAAACATTGATACAGAAAATCAAACAGAGGTAATAAAAAAAAAGAATATAATTATGGATAAGAAAATTCAAGAAAAATTCAAAGGCCACTCTAAACAAGTTTTTAATCTTGATTTAAAGCAACTTAGGGTTTTGGCGCTTTTACAGTTTCCTGGGAGTTTATTCCAGATTAGTGGAACATAAGAACTAAAAACTGCTTCTCCCTGTTTGGTTCTGGTTCTGGGTATGCAGATTAGATTTGAGCCAGAAGACCTGAGAGGTCTGGGTGGTTGATACACTGACATGCACTACATACATAATGCTAAGATTATGTATGTGGGCCAAACAGTTTTTAAAAGATGAAACATTGTAATTTAGGCCTCTTGATTTATAATGAAAGCTGTGAAAAGTTGATTCAAAAACTGCTTGTTTTCAGACTTTGAGATATTAACATAAAACATTCAACAAATTATCTTTAATTTTTTGCTTTGTTTTTTAAGTTACTTTTTAGTGGTTGGAATAAATTTTGGCTAATTGGTGTGTGAAATCACTTGATCTTTAGTTTAGGTACTTGAAAATCTGAACTAAAACCGAATTTAAATCATTTTCAAAATTCATTCTTAAAATCAAACACAGTTTTGTTGACCACAAACTTCTACATAAGCCACAACTCTGTCAATATCAGGAATAAAAATAGATAATGATATTGTGGATACGTTTACATTATCATCAAAGTCTGAAAATTGCCATCGACAATAGCAAATGAAAAGTTGTGGTGGATGGTATGTCCCCATGTTTCTGTCACACATGATTTTTAAATGAATTGATCATTTAAAGACCTCTACAAAACTTGATGGCATGCTGAGAAGGTATTGCAATCATTCGAATCAGTTGGTCATGGGTAGCGATGCACTTAAAATGTGCAGGACAGTAGGCCTGGAGGACCATTGCCATGGTAGATGGCCCTTTTTTAGTACCGGAAAAAGTGTGTTTCTATCCACTGATTCACATGTCACACGCCTTTCTACAATAACCACGGCCACTTTTAATTTCTCACCAAAACCAGAATAGTAGTCAGACACCACAGAGAAAGTTCTACCTACATGATGTGCTCAGGAAGAGTTGCAGCAACTCTCAGGCCAGGGCTGCTAAAAGAACAGGTGCCTTTCCATACCTTTGCTGATAATGTACAGGCCTTTACACACAATAGATTATTACTAAAATACTGGACATAAGTGGTTCCAAGTTAATCTTTCAGCAGAATTTTAAGAACCTGGAGGAATGTGGTTTCCCTCATAATTTTGATCTCTTTGCAATGGCCAGACTTGAGCTTAACAGTATAAAGATTGAGTTTGGTATTGTTCAGTCAGGTTTATTTGTCACAATTAATACTACTGCAACACATTTTATGGAAACTTTATTGAAGTGCAATAAATATTTCCTTCTAATTTGATTGTAGAAATTATATTGTTAAGGCATTTAACATTTCTTTATTTCAACTTTATTTATACAGGTAAATTTCACTGAAACTCGAGGGGTCATTAGCAACCTGTTTTAAAATACAATCTTTCTGTTTCTATGGAAATAGGGCGTACTTCATTTGTCAGATTTTCTTATTTTACCCATGCTTATGTCTTAACACTGTTAGCTGTAGAGTTGAAAAGATGTAAAAGCCAATAAAAAATCTCTCAATGGAACTGTCATGTCTAGGAAACATGAGACAATCTGCTGTATTTTTAGTTAACTAACAACCATGTGATCTGATTTGCAGCTCCTGTTAGTCATGAGAAAACCAAAACAAATCCTGAAAAGACCTGTGTTTGTGCTCCTGTGCATTTGTTTCCTGTGGTGTCTGGGTGTGCCCTATTTTATTCTGGTAGGTATCGTTGTCCATTTTCTGTTTGCTTTGTTTTTGGGGACCTTATAACCCATCACAGTTAAGATCTGCTTGTAAATGCACAAACTGTATTGAAGTGGTGATGTTTTCGAAGTTATTTTTATAGTCTGTGAGGAGCTCTTGAAACAACCACTAATTTTTACAAAGTAAACTGAACCAGATCAGGATGAAAAAAGGGCCTAAACAAAAGCAATTACAGTGCTGACTAACAGTGGAAGGCTGTTGGTCAGTAAATGCAGACCAGCTGTGTGTAATGTAATGTCAATATAAATCTAGGTGTTCTGTGAATGCCTCAGAGATTTGTTAGAGAATAAAATTGAAAAAAAACATCATCATGATGACCAAGAAACACAGCAGACATGTCAGGGAGAAAGTTGTAGATAAGTTTAAAGCAGAATTCGTTTATGAAATAATATCCCAAGCTTAGAACAACTCATAGATCTGTTCAATTAATCATCTGAAAACTGAAAGATTACAGCGCAACTGCAGACCTACCAAGACATGGCCATACAGTTGAACCAACAGGCCAGGCAGAGAGTGAATTAATCAGAGAAACAGCCACGAGGCTTTGGTTACTCTGGTTAAAAATTTGGGAGAAACTGCAAAAGCCTGGAAACTGGGTTGGAAGTCAACCTTCCATTGGAATAGCGACCCTAAAAATACAGCCAGAACTAAATGTGTTAGAATGGCCCAGTCAAAGTCCAGATCTGAATTCAATAAGAATCTGTGAAAATACTTTTAAGTTCTACACTCCATCAAATCTGAGCTGAGCTATTTTGCAAAGAATAGGCACGTTCATACTCTGTCTATACAAAAACTGTGATACAATTAATATTTAAGTGCAGATATAAAACTCAGTGTTTTTACTTTAAGTTTATATTGACAAAAAAAATGCTTGTGTGGTTTTCAGACTAAAGTTGACCAGAGGAGCGTCAGTGTGGCTGCTGACAGCAGGCTGAGACAGAACAAGAAAGTGTGGCTGGAAACAAGCAATGCCCAAGGTGAGAAAAGAGCAGTAAGATAATGAGAAGGGTCAGGCTGGTTAAAAGGAGCAGAAATAAGGGTGTTAACTACTGGTCTCCACACCAGATTCTTTTCATTGTGGAAGAAAATAATCAAAACAACTTAAAGACTCTCTCCCCTGGCAACTACAGATCAGAGAACAGAAGTGAAGCACCTCAACCCAGAGCAGTTTCCAGGCACTCAGCATTTACTTGCATTACTTTTCCCAATTCACCAGAGGAGGTTATATGAATTGAGACTGATTATGCATATTTGAGTGCTTATTGTGAAGTGCATTAATTTGCATTATGAGCATCTCATTCACCTAGAGACTGAAGGTCCAAGGGAGAGAAACTGAAGAGTTTTTTTTTTCTGTACTGAATTACAACCCTGGCTGGGTATTTCGATATTTTTCTGGTTCATTTCTGAGAACAGTTGTTTACACTCTTAAGATTGCTTATATTACATAGAAAAATCTATTAGGTAATTTTGCAGCTGAAAACAGTTTTGTTTTTATGTGATGCATAAAAAGACAGGTCATTCATTCAAACCCCACTATTGGTTATTCTTTCTGTTTGAATGTCTTTTTCATTTTTGCTTCATGCTAGATGTGATGAAGATTTTTGTCAAGTTTGTGGATGATCTGCTGAACATCGTCGAATCAAATGATAATGGTAGGAAATATCTTTCAGAACAAAATACCTTTTTTTGCTAAATGTATGGCACTATTTATAATATGTAACCATTGCTGCCTCAAAAGTTGAGACAAATATTCTGACTTAATCATACACTCTGCATGCAACAAGCAGCACAGTGAGACAAGGATTACCGGTTTGCCAACTGTCTTTTTGAGTTAATGATGATGGATATCTGTGTAAGGGGGCAGGAAAAATCCATATGTTCTTGGTTTGCCAGTGGTAGAATACCCATGCAATGCAATGTCTTATAGTTCATTTCTAGAAATATTATATTTACTTAATCAAATGAATTTCATTATAACACTGGTTCTCTAAAGGACAGTAAATTATCAGAGATAAGAGATGGAACTGTTCAAAAGATTTGAAGCATCTATCATTCATTAATGGGGTTTTCTTCTGAGAGACAAAACTTCTTAAAGTGTCCTACTTGAAAAACATATAATTATTTCCTGAAAGTTTCCATTTGTGCTTTAGCTGCTTTTTGTACAGTTTCACTCAGTCTTTTTCAGTACCAGGCCATTTTAGAGGAATTTTTTGTTTAATTCAAGCATAAAAAGGTCCAAGTGACCAACCAGTGTTAGGCCAACTCATAAGTAAACTTGACCCAGGGCTAGTTTGAAATTGGATATTTAGGCAGTGCATGAGCCTGTCACAAGAAAGCACAATCTATTATCATTTTCAGCTGGATATTTGAAATAGCCCACAGTTTTAAGTATTTTGACATCAACAAGGTGATAGGTTGATGATGCTTCTCATAGATTTGACTGAATCATTGAAATGTTCTGTCTTCACAAAATCTGGTGTGACCTTTGCATCAAGAACTATTTAGAAATGTCTGGCCCTTCAAACACATTCAAAGCAGAAAGATTACCCTCTCTCTTTCAGTTTCACCGTGGCTACATTTTAAAGGCTACAAAGAGGAACTAGAAGCTGTTCAGAAGAATGTTGAGGCAGAGAAAGTGAAAGGTCAGATGAAGGATGAGATGATAAAGGAGCTGCGTGCAGATAAATTCCAATTGCGCCAAGAGGTGACTCGCTTGGAGGAGCTCCTAAAGCTGCAGCTGAAGAAGGAAGAGAAGAAGGAACAAGAAAAGGATGGTAAAGTTTAACTCAAAACTAAATGCACTGTGAAAACATTTTAAGTACTGGTTCAACAGAGCTAAGCAAGAAATGTAGTATAAATCAAAAAACTAAATCTTGCGAGCAACACTGTGGATGCTAAAATTAGAAATGTTTAATTGATTTTTTGGTAACGAAAACAACTAGAAATTGGCCTTCAGGTGTTGTAAAGAAAGAACAGATTTCTACAACAGTGCAGCAACATATAGTAAAAATATATTTATTTGAGCATCAGGCTGTGATTTAAACAGTAAATTAGCTAAATCATGAGATAAGCAAGGCACTGAATGAAAACAAACGGCGGAGTGGAGATTTGTGTCAGATAAAAGGAATTGCCCATGTAGCTTTTTTTTGCATTTTTATTGATAACCTGAGAATAATCAATAGGATAAAAAAAAGTGATACAAAATGTATTGTTTTTGTTTGCAGCCTCCACCTTTTTGTGAATCTCAACAAGCATGTAATTGAGTAATAACCCTTGATCATATTTAGAAAATGGATGTAATCAATTTGGTGACCTTCTTAAACCTTTCAGTTTGATAATTGCTCCATTAGCTTTGGGTAGTCCACAATTTTCCACACCTTGTGTTGATACCACTTGAACGTTTTCAAATTGGGTCACTCTACATCCACAAACTATGATGTATTTTATCTGACAGACCAACAAATGGTTTCTGCCTCCAGTTTGTGTGAACGGCTTGTCACAGATTCTGTGGGATTTAGATGTATATACGGTAGGTTTTTGTCCACATGCAGTGTGTTGGGGGGCGGGGGCGAGCGGGGGGTGGGGGGGTTCAGGGGGGTTAATCAGAACTAAACAGAAATTGACATTGTAGGATTCTACATAACAGTAAAATCCTACAAAACAATAAAGAAATTGTCATTGAAGGCTTCAAATCATTATTTTGCTGTTTAACAATTTCAGACTTGGTTTTAAAAAGTGGTATGTTTTTAAACGTTATTTGACCAAGATACAAGATGCAGTGCCTTACAAAAGTAGTCATTAATAGTTCTTCATATTTTGTCACATTACAACTGCAAACTTAGTATTTAATTAAGTTTGTGTGATATACAAAAACATAGTGCATAATTATGAAACTGGAGGTAGATATTAGATGGTTTTCAATTTTATTAGCATGTGGACTTGCATTCAACTCACTGTACTCTGATAGCCCTGAATAAAATCCAGCATCATCACTGGCCTTCAGAACTCACCTAAACAGTAAACAGAGTCCATCTGTGTGATTTAATCTCAGCATAAACAAATATATAATTCATAATACATAATAAATAATTTAGTAGTGTTTTTTACACTGCACACAATATAAGTTGTGCTCATTACAAATTGCTGGATATTCAAATAACCAGTAGAAAACTTAATTGAAGTGCAACTGACAACACTTTTTTTTGAAGGCTTGTGCCAACCCCCATGTTGTTCTACCCTGGACAGTGAGCCACATCATCCATATCAAAATTAGCCTCTGTAAATTATATAGTCACGTTCAATAAAGTAGGGTATTGATTCCAATGATGCATGTTTATCCAAATTAAAGGACCTCTTGAAAGGAACAACCTTTAAGCCGGTATTAAACATACTTTTCTGGTGGTGGATTTCTGCAGTTGCAGACCCACCACACTGACACCGGTGACCATTCATTGAATTTACATTAAAAGAGTGGACTCTTATAAGTACCTGGGTATCTGCTCTGACCCCAGGAAGAAGGCTGCGATCTTTTGAAGAGCAGGGGTTTTTCTTAAGAACTTTTTGACTCCGAGGTGGCGTCAGCCATTTTCTATGGTGTAGTATATTGGAGCAACAGTTTATATACAGCTGTTTACAGCTGTTAGCTGTTGCACAACTGGAGACAGACTGCTTTATCCCAGGTGCACAAAGGAGCGTTATCACAGGTCCTTCCTCCCAGCAGCTGCTAGACTTTATAACCATTGCTACTCCCATCAAAGCCAAAAAGTGCTTCCCTCCCTACTGTTACTTGCACAGTTTTTTTCATTTCTGCGTCTTGCCTTTCACTTCGCTGCTGATACACCTGAAGTTCCCTATAGTGGGACACAGAAATTAATTAACTTTTCAATAATACAAATTTATTGAATATGACAGGAGATAAAATAGCGTATAAACTAAAGGGTTAATCATGGTTTATTTCATGCACCATCTACCATCAGTTTCAGTTTATTTATTTATATAGCGCCAATTCACAACACATGTTGTCTCAAGGCACTTCACAACAGTCAGGTACATACATTCCAATTAGTCCTAACCATTGAACAGTGCAGTCAGATTCAGTTATTTATTCAAATTGGATAAAAAGTTTTTCTGTCTAAGGACACCCAGCAGATTGCATCCAGTCAGTGACTCGCAGCATTCCCTTCTCCCGGATGAACATGTAGAGACAGTGGACAGTCACTGGCGCTGACTTTGCAGCAATCCCGCATACTGAGCATGCATGTAGCGACAGTGGAGAGGAAAAGCTCCCTTTTAACAGGAAGAAACCTCCAGCAGAACCAGGCTCAGTGTGAGCGGCCATCTGCCACGACCGACTGGGGGTTAGAGAGAACAGAGCAGAGACACAAAGAGAACAAAGAAGCACTGATCCGGGAGTACTTTCTATGGGAAGGAAAAGTAAATGTTAATGGATGTAGCTCCTTTAGTCGTTTTACCTAAAAAGAAAGAACAGATAAACTCTGAGCCAGTTTTCAAGGTTAGAGTCTGAAAGAGAGCACATAGAGTTAGTCACAGTAAAAGCTCAGTCAATTGCCATGTCTAAGAGAGAGAAAGGGTTAAACACTGAAAGACAGGGCCATGTGGATCATCGCTAGAGGGTGAGCATTAAGTTGTTGGCAGCAGAAGCTTGGACGATGCCCCTCTATAGAAAGGTGTCACAGGTAGACACAGAGTCAGGCCAGGTGTAGCTTCTAGGAAGAGAAAAGAGAGAGAACAAAGTTAAAAGCTGAAATAACAGCAAATACAAATTTGGAGAGTAGTGTGAGAAAGTAGCGAAGAGGGTGAAAGTGGTCATAATGTCCTCCAGCAGTCTAAGCCTATAGCAGCATAACTACAGAGATAGCTCAGGATAACCTAAACCACTCTAACTATAAGCTTTATCAAAAAGGAAAGTTTTAAGCCTAGCCTTAAAAGTAGACAGGGTGTCCGCCTCACCGACCAAAACTGGGAGCTGGTTCCACAGGAGAGGAGCCTGATAACTAAAGGATCTGCCTCCCATTCTACTTCTAGAGACTCTAGGAACCACCAGTAAACCTGCAGTCTGAGAACGAAGTGCTCTGTTAGGAACGTATGGAAGAATCAGATCTCTGATGTATGATGGAGCTAAATCATTAAGGGCTTTATATGTGAGGAGGAGAATTTTAAATTCTATTCTGGATTTAACAGGGAGCCAATGAAGGGAAGCTAAAATAGGAGAAATATGATCTCTCTTTTTAATTTTCATCAGAACTCTTGCTGCAGCATTTTGAATCAGCTGAAGGCTTTTAAATGCATTTTGAGGACATCCTGATAGTAAAGAATTACAGTAGTCCAGCCTTGAAGTAACAAATGCATCGACTAGTTTTTCAGCGTCACTCCTGGACAGGATATTTCTAATTTTGGCAATGTTCCAGAGATGAAAGAAGGAAATCCTAGAAACCTGTTTGATATGAGATTTAAATGACATGTCCTGGTCAAACGTAACACCAAGGTTTTTTACTTTATTATCAGAGGTCAATTTAATGCCATCCATGTTAAGTGATTGACTAAGCAGTTTCTTTTTTAAAGACTCCGGTCCAAAGACGACAACTTCTGTCTTGTCTGAATTTAGAAGCAGAAAACTTAAAGTCATCCAAATTTTATGTCTTCAAGACATGCTTGTAGTCTATCTAACTTGTTAGGTTCATCAGGATTCATGGATAAGGAAAGCTGAGTATCATCAGCGTAACAGTGAAAATGTATTATATGCTGCCTGATAATTTTACCTATTGGAAGCATATATATATAGTAAAGAGAATTGGCCCAAGTACTGAACCCTGTGGTACTCCACAATTAACCCTGGAGTTTAAAGATGATTTATCATTTACATGAACAAACTGGAATCTGTCAGACAGATAAGATTTAAACCAGCCTAGCGCTGTTCCCCTGATCCCTACAGCATATTCCAGCCTTTCTAAGAGAATATTGTGATTGACTGTATCAAATGCAGCACTGAGATCTAACAGAACCAGTACAGACACAAGTCCATTACCTGAGGCCATAAGAATACCATTAGTGACTTTCAGCAGAGCTGTTTCAGTGCTATGATGAGCTCAGAAGCCTTACTGAAACTCTTCAAACAGGTCATTGCTGTGTAAATGCTCACACATTTGATTAGCAACTATTTTCTCAAGAATTTTAGATAACAGTGGAAGATTGGATATAGGTCTGTAATTTTTCAAGTCATCTCGATCAAGCGAAGGTTTCTTAAGTAAAGGTTTAATTACAGCTACTTTAAAAGCTTGTGGTACATATCCATTTAAACGAACGAACTGATGTGGCGACATCATACATCAGTTTCTGTGAGAACATGTGTGTGCAGATCAAGACCTTCAGCACCTTTGGGAACAACAAGCCATGGTTCACTCCACATCTCAGGAATCTGCGCAGGGACAAGGAAGAAGCTCACAGCAGTGGAGACTGGGCGCGGTACAGGCAGGCCAGGAACAGACTAACAAAGGAGATCAAAGCAGCCAAGAGAAGCTACAGTGAGAAGCTGAAAAACAGCCTTTCTATTGGTGACACTTCGGCTGTATGGACTGGTCTGAGAAAGCTGACTGCGTACAGAAGCCCCACCACCCTTCCTGAACAAAGTCCTCGCCTGGCTAACCGTCTGAATGGCTTCTACTGCAGACATGACAAGAAGCCATTCACACCTCAAACCAACTCCTCCACATCCCATTCAGGAACAAATTCGACCAGTAAAGCAACCAACCCCCTACCTTCAGATCCTCTGCCTGCACTAAAGATGTAAGATGGAAGATGTAAATAGGCTCTTTCAGCGCATGAAAACAAAGAAAACTGGAGGACCTGATAACGTCTCCCCATCATGCCTGAAAGCCTGTACAAATCAACTCACCCCGATCTTCACCCGGATCTTCAACAAGTCACTGGAGAAGTGTGAGGTCCCCTCCTGCTTCAAACGATCCACCATCATCCCAGTGCCCAAGAAACCCACCATCCTAGGATTAAATGACTACAGGCCTGTAGCCCTGACGTCTGTGGTCATGAAATCCTTTGAATGGCTGGTGTTGAAGCACCTGAAAGACATCACAGGCCCTCTACTGGACGCCCTGCAGTTTGCTTACCGAGCAAACAGGTCGGCAGATGATGCTGTTAACTTGGGTCTACACTTCATCCTGCAACACCTCAACCGCCAAGGAACGTACGCCAGGATCCTGTTTGTAGTCTTCAGCTCGGCCTTCAACACTATCATACCAGACATCCTCCACCAGAAGCTCACCCAGCTCAATGTCCCAGCCTCCACCTGTCAGTGGATCAACAGCTTCCTGACGGACCGACAGCAGCAGGTGAGACTGGGGAGCATCTTCTCCCGAACCAGATCAATAAGTACTGGTGCCCCCCAGGGGTGTGTTCTATCCCCACTCCTCTTCTCCCTGTACACAAATGACTGCACCTCAGCGGACTCGTCCATGAAACTCCTTAAGTTTGCAGACGACACCACTGTCATTGGACTGATCCAGGACGGTGATGAGTCTGCATACAGACAGGAGGTGGATCGCCTGATACACTGGTGTAGTCAGAACTGCCTGGAACTAAACCCACTCAAGACTGTGGAGATGGTGGTGGACTTTCGCAAAACACCACCTCCATACACCCCCCTCACCATCCTCAACAACACCGTGTCGGCTGTGGATCACTTCAGGTTTTAGGAACCACCATCTCTGAGGACCTGAGATGGTCTTCACACATAGACACTGTTCGAAAGAAGGCCCAGCAGAGACTGTACTTCCTGAGGCAACTCAAGAAGTACAACCTTCCACAGGAGCTGCTGGTCATCTTCTACACTGCCATCATTCAGTCTGTCCTGTCTTCATCCATCTCAGTGTGGTTTGGTTCATCCACAAAACAGGACAGGTCCAGACAGCAACGAATAATCAGGACTGCAGAGAGAATCATCAGTGCTGACCTTCCCTCCATCCAGGACTTATACAGGTCAAGGGTCAGGAAAAGAGCTGCTAAAATCTCTGCAGACCCCACACACCCTGCACATAAACTGTTTAGAGTTCTGCCTTCAGGCCGACGCTACAGAGCGCTGCTCACTAAAACCAGCCGCCACAGAGACAGTTTCTTCCCCCAGGCTGTTTCTCTGTTGAACATTCAATAGAGTACAAAACAACAGCATACAGATGTTGCAAATGCACCTTTTTATTTATTTATATATGTGAATATTTGTACATTGTAAATATTTATATTCTGTAGTGCAAAAACAAAAACCAAAGAGCAAAGTGTACCGGAGTCAAATTTCTTGTTTGTATGTACAAACTTGGCAATAAAGCTGATGCTGATTCTGATTCTGATTTACTAAGGATAAATTAATCATATCTAAAATGGGGTTGGTAATCCGAAGGAAAAGTTCCTTAAATAATTTGGTTGGGATTGGGTCTACCATACAAGTTGAAGGTTTAGATGAAGCTATTATTTCTGATAACTCAGGAAGCTCCACAGGATCAAAACAGTCCAAACATACATCAGGTTCTACAGTCTCACTTGCTGAGGATGAAGTAATCATCTTCGGGAGTATGTCAAAGATTTTATTTTTAATAGAATCAATTTTAATTTAGGAAGAATCCCATAAAGTCATGACTGCTGAGAGGTAAGGGAATGGATGGCTCAACAGAGCTATGACTCTGTGTAAGTTTAGCAACTGTACTAAAGAGAAACCTAGGAGACTATATGTATAGGCCAGGTAAAGTAAACCAATGAAAATGCTGCTGTGTGTTTTTTATAGAGGATGAAATCCCAGAAAATGAATATTGCCCGCTGCCACCTTTGGATAACTTTCCAGAGTGTAAGGGAAAAATCCAGGTAACAATCTTGAATCCTTGTAATGGCAGTTTATGATTGCATTCTATGAAACATGAATCAAAAAGTATCAGAGCAAGGTCAGACCCATTTATTTATCTTCCTTTATGCTATACACTTATGCATTCGGCTGTGACATCACATTGCATGTTGATGGCAACTTTAACTTTACTTCAAGGTACTGTTTTTGCATTTAGAACTTTAAAGATAATGCTGCTTGCAGTCAAACTGCTCATCTTCTATGCATCCTTTAAAGTTGAGTGAAATGTAAAACTACCTCAATGTTCTGGTACTTCAGAGGCTACTGTACACTAACCAGGTGTTGTTTGTGTTGTGGCGCTCTGTGGATCTCTGTGGTACCAGTGGATGAAGGACATGTGGAAGACAGACCCTTGCTACAGCAGTTATGGTGTGAATGGATCTCTGTGCTCCTTCCTCATCTACCTCAGCGAGGTACCCAGATGCTTTTAAACATGCTTAAAAACAAGCCATAAGTAGGGACAATACATGATTTTCTCCCAGCATGTACACTGGTCAGTCCTGGAGGAAATCTGCCTGGTTTCGAAAAAAGGCACAAATCCCTTTTTGCACATACATTACAATAGAATAATACATTCCTCTTTTAGAAACATCTAATTTGCATAAAATACATTAATCTCTTCAAGCATGAAAAGTTAAAGTAATATTGTGTTCCTTTTTGTAACTCTTTCTTTGTTTCGTGTTAAGATAGAGTCCTGGTGTCCTGTTCTTTCAGGACGAGTCGTCCTTTCAGAAACCAAACAGGTAGAGAGAAAAGCCAAAGAATACATGATGCGGTTTGTGTCTTGTCACGTGTTGAGATTGTAGAGATTTTACCAGTGATGGAGTTGCTCTATGATTGCATGTCTGTTTGTTATTGTGCCACTGGAGTAGAACTATTTTCGCTTTGCACTTTTTAAACTTTCGTACCATCTAGATAATGCATTCGGGTATACTGAAGCAATGTAAAAGATTTTTTATTGAAAATATAACCTGAATGGTCTAACAAGTCACAGCTTTCTTTGCAAAAATGCCAAAAAGTCTGGATAGAAATAAAGAGATTTTAAATTATGTGGTTTGCTCAGTGGTAGTTTTGACATTGGAGAGAATTTGTACTTGTCAGCTTATTTGTGTTGCGGACCAACGAGAAATGTTGGAGAATGAATGAATGTGCCTGAGTGAATAACTGATTTAACTGCTCTCTTGATTCTTCTCAGCCTGAATTACAGGATGCAGTGATGCGCAAACATTTTGAAAGTCTTTACCAACCTTTGCATAACATGACCGAATTCCGTTGGGTCCAAGAGAGAATTAAAAGCATGGAGGAGATTTGGGTGGAGGCAGGACGTTCTCTTTTAGCCAAATACGATCTCGGCGAGCGGAAAGCCAAACAGGTAAAAGAAAAAGTCGCTCTTTAGAGTTGTTGGTAGTTAACAGGTTTTAATTGCTACCTATTTACAACCCGAATTTATGGTGCAAACCAACTTTACAAAATCTGAAACACTTTTACAAAGTTTGAGACAAATTCACGTTTCAGAAGACAATTTAACAAGAAGTGAAACACATTTAGAAGTGCCAAAACAAATTAACATTTCAGAAAACAAATTTACATTTCAGAAAACACTAACAAAACACGAAACACTTTAATAAATGACAAAATCTTACAGAAAGGGAATGTACCAACTCTGACGTTGACCTGGAAGTGATAACGGGAGCACTCATGGTGATCCAAGATGGATAGCAATTGAGTGGCGTTTGCCCCATTTTCTGAACTACCCCTTCAGTTGTTTAGATACTGGACTGCAGTAGGAGTGACAGTTGCATATAGTCATCCTTAAAACATATTTCAAGTGCTAAGAGATTCAATTCAATTCAATTCAGTTTATTTATATAGCGCCAATTCACAACACATGTCGTCTCAAGGCACTTCACAAAAGTCAGGTACATGCATTACAATTAATCCAAATCATTGAACAGTGCAGTCAGATTCTGTTATTTATTCAAATTGGATAAAAAGTTTGTATATCTAAGGAAACCCAGCAGATTGCATCCAGTCAGTGACTTGCAGCATTCACTCCTCCTGGATGAGCATGTAGAGACAGTGGACAGTCACTGGCGTTGACTTGCAGCAATCCCTCTACTGAGATGCATGTAGCGACAGTGGAGAGGAAAAACTCCCTTTTAACAGGAAGAAACCTCTAGCAGAACCAGGCTCAGTGTGAGTGCCATCTGCCACGACCGACGGGGGGTTAGAGAGAAAAGCAGAGACACAAAGAAAACCCAAAGACACTGATCCAGGAGTCCTTTCTATGGAAAAGGAAAGTTAAATGTTAATGGATGTAGCTCCTTTAGTCTTTTTTCACCAGAAAGAAAGAACAGATAAACTCTGAGCCAGTTTTCAAGGTTAGAGTCTGAAAGAAGCACATAGAGTTATTTTTACGTAAAAGCTCCGTCAGTAGCTATGTCTAGGAGAGAAAAAAGGGGTTTAAACACTGAAAGACAGGGCCATGTGGATCATCGTTAAAGGGGGTGACCCCAAAAGTTTTTCGCCAGCAAAGCTCGGACGATGCCCCTCTCCAGACAGTTGTCACAGGTAGACCGAGTCAGGCCAGGTGTAGCTTCTAGGAAGAGAGAAGAGAGAGAACAAATTTTAAAAGCTGAAATAACAGCAAATAAAAAAATTGAAGAGTAGTGTGGAAAGTAGCGAAGAGGGTGAAAGTGGTCATTAAAGGGGTTCCCAGCCTAAGCCTATAGCAGCATACTACAGAGATGGGCTCAGGATAACCTAAGCCACTCTAACCTATAAGTTTTATCAAAAAGGAAAGTTTTAACCCTAGCCTTAAAAAAGGGTGTTCCGCCTCACGGATTAAAACGGGGAGCGGGTTCCACAGGGAGAACTGAAAACTAAAGGATCTCCCCTCCCATTCTACTTCTAGAGACTTTAAAACCACCAGTAAACCCTGCAGTCTGAACGAAGTGCTCTGTTAGGAACATATGGGACAATCAGCTCTCTGATGTATGAGGGAGCTAAATCATTAAGGGCTTTATATGTGAGGAGGAAAAATTTTAAATTCTATTCTGGATTTAACGGGGAGCCAATGAAGGGAAGCTAAAGTTGGGGAAATATGATCTCCTTTTTTTAATTTTCATCAAAACTCTTGCTGCAGCTTTTGAATCAGCTGAAGGCTTTTAAAACTGCATTTTGTGGACATCCTGATAGTAAAGAATTAAATGCCACCCTTGAAGAAAAATCATGGACTAGTTTTTCACATCAATCCTGGACAGGATTTTTCAAATTTTTTGGCCCATGTTCCGGAATGAAAAAAGGAAATCGGGAAACCTTTTTAAATGGGATTTAAATCCATGTCCTGTCAAAAAAAACACCAAGGGTTTTTTCATTATTATCGGAGGTCTTTTAAAATGCCATCCAGGTTAAGTGATTGACTAACATTTTTTTTTTAAAAACTCCGGTCCAAGACGCAACTTCTGCCCTTGTCTGATTTAGAAGCAAAAATTTTAAACACCCAAGTTTTTAGCTTCAAGCAGCTTTAGTCTATCTATGGTTGGGCCCTCAGGATTTATGGATAAGTAAAGCTGAGTGTCTCAGCTAAAAGTAAAAATTTTTCTATCTCCCTGTTTTTTTTACCTATTGGGAAAGCATATATTGTAAAGGGGGAAGGCCCAAAGACTAAAACCCTGTGGTACTCCACATTAAACCCTGGATTTTTAAAGAGTTTTATCATTTACTGAACAAACGGGTCTTTAAACAAATAAGATTTAAACCACCCCTGTGCTGTTCCCCTATCCCTACAGCTATTCCAGCCTTTCTAAGAAAATATTTATCTTATAATATTTTTTGGATAATATTTAGATCACAAATGATCGGACAATAAAACATGATATCATGAATATATTTGGCAACTTCGTAAAAGATGAATGGAAAATGTCTAAAATTAATGGGCTTTAATTTTGAAATTCCACATCAGATCTTGATGAAATTCATTGAGTGGAATCTTGAACTGTTCTCTTGTCATCCTTAAGTGAGAGTAATGACTGGAAACAATCTGTTTTCTTGCTATAAACACAGTAATGTCTTAACATCAGATGTGGGTGAAATTTGATAAGTAAAGTGAGACTGGTCACTGGAAACAATTTAGTATTAATAAGCGTGGAAGCCTAGGGAATATAAATGGATATTCACAAATAATGAACACACAACTGACCACATAAAACAGTGACAAAAACTAAAATATCATATCTACATATTCCCGGATGGATTTTTAAATATCTAATATTAATAACAGCAACAATGACATAAATCACTATGGGTCAGTTCATTTAAAAAATATTGCTTTTACTAAGATCTCAGCAAGCGCCACTGCAAATCAGGATGTTTTCATACACAAAAAAAAACGCGTGAGGGCCGACTTCACCGTCATTTTTTAAGTGGAGGCAGCTGGCTTGACCGAAGTAAAACAGAGGCAGCATACTGGAGGTTTTTACAGCCGGTCTGGCAACCTGTGGCACCCTCTGGTGTCCTTGTGGTACCCTGTGGACTCCACAGAGTGCCAGCATGTTTTTAAATAATTCTTTTTATTTTCAGTGCATGACAATTTACAGTAACAATTCATGATCTATAATAAACCAACTGTTGTGGAATGTCTCTTTGTCATCCTTTCAGCACCTTATACATAAGGCTATTTAGGGCATAGTTTCTATCTCAAGTAAATACTGTCAACCTATATTATATGTCTTACTGTTTATTAAATAATAACCAATAATGACATCATTTGAAAGTAATTACTGAATAACAATCAATAGCTAATAACTATGATGACAACCGATTTGCCGATAATCAGCATTGGCTTCGACAAAAACAGCGGCAGCCAGCGTGACAGCATCTTAAATGCTTCTACTGCTGCTCTGGCACCTTGTTGCATCCTTCGGTGGCAGAAGTACTATTTGTAGTTGTTACTGCCAAGAATTGAGCTTGCTGTCTCTGAGATTCTAAGAACCGACCACACGAAAAATAAAACTGAGTTAATCTACTCATGTGTGCCACAAAACGGGCAAAATGCCATTTGATTGCTGGCCATCTTGGATCACCGTGGCGCTCCCGTTATCATTTCCGGGTCAGCTTGGAGTTGGTACATTCCCTTACTGTAAGATTTTGTCATTTGTGTGTTTCGTTAAATTGTTTTCTGAAATGTGAATTTGTCTCAAACTTTGCAAAAGTGTTTCAGATTTTGGAATGTTGGTTTGCACCTCCCGGCCATTGTCCCAATTCCAGTGAAGTTGGTGCATTGTGTAAAACATAAATAAAAACTGTTCAAAACATCTGCAAATAAAAGCCAGTTTCCTGGCTTTTAAGCATGATCCACACATTTTCAGAAGGGCTGATGACAGGGATTTCGGAAGGTCATTCCAAAAGCTTAACGTTAGCCATCTTAATCCATTCATTGGATCATTGTCCTGTTGAAACACCTAGTTGGGTCCAAGTTATAACTGTGGATTTGTGGTGGAGTTTGAGATTTTGGAGGTACTCCTCCCCCATTTGTTCAACTGTGTTATATAACACACCAGCATCTCTAGCAACAAAACAGCCCCACAGTTTCAACCTTCAGCCACTAGGCTTAAGGGTTTGGTGCATTACTTCAGGTGTAGATTGGGAATTGATCAAATAAAGTCATTGAAAACTGATATTAATATGACTCCAATCTCCATGTTGTGCACATGTAAACTTCCAATAGGAACTATTGGTCCTCAGTGAATCCATAAGTCATGAACAGATGTGTTTCATTTCTTAACCTAAGGCACTCTTTAGAGCCTTAGTCTTCAAAGGTATAGTTATGTAATAAGAGTTGGCATATGCCCGAATTTAGAGGCCTGTCACTTTTTATTCAATCATTTTGTGTTTTGTATTTATTTAACATTTCAATGTACAGTGGATACAACTCAATTACTTAAAAAATACACAATGTGATTTTCTGGATTTTTGTTTTAGATTCCGTCACTCACAATCGATAAAAGATTTAAGATTATGATAACAATTAATGACATCTACATGCTTTGCAAGTAGGAAAACCTATAAAATTGGTAGTGTATCAAATACTTGTTCTTCCCACTGTATCTTGAGTGTTGTGTGCATTGGTTAGATTAAGTAATAATCATATTATTGAACATGTACAAATGTACCATCAACCATGTTAAAATATTTAGGTTTTTAACCTCAAAGATGAATGTTAAGCAATATCAAACTAAATTGTCTTTTATCTCATTCGCTTGCTCACCTCTTTAACTAAATGTAACATTAATAAAACAAAATGAAAATAGAACTTCAGCAGGGATTTCTATTAAAATTACAATTCACAAAATGAGCTCTGTCAAAAACCAGAATGTTTCTGTTAAATTCAATGGTTTTGTACTGCCTTTGTGTTTAAGTTAGGTTTAAGTAAAATCCGTCTCCAACAGCATTATTTCAATATTGTTTTTGACTTCCTTGATTTATTTGTGAGTTCAATAGATTCATACAGTCTTGTTAAAATGGACTTCTTGTTAGTTTAGCATTTTGAAGGTTTTATGAGGTTGTTTTCTCCTTCATTTAAAAAAGCTTTTTATTCCACTAATACTGTAGACAGACAGCTTATATAGGTGCAGATGTAAGAGTTTCTTCCAAGAAAACTCGCACAGTAGAAATGGTGTAGAAGGACAGTTGTCACTGTCTGAAATGAGTCATCACTTTATTCTTAAATATCCAGGAAGCTTTTTGATTCTGAATGAAACACCAAAACAGAAGCAAGGGAGACAGTTTAAAGAACATTCAAAGTTGCTTCTTATCCATTAATCTTTTATATCTATATCCCCTCGATTCCCTCAGATATTTTTGCATCTTGGTGTGCTTACGAAAGAAGCAGATCTTAAAATAGTTGAGAATGCTTTCAGTGGCGGCCCCCTCGGAGAGCTGGTTCAGTGGAGTGACCTTATAGCAACACTTCATGTTTTGGGTCATAATCTTCAGCTGTCAGCCTCTGTACCAAGCCTCAAGAAGTGAGTATTCATCTACAAGCCTTTTGTGTAAGCAACTATAAGCAGACAAATGTGGCAGTTTAGAACCGGTTGCAATGTATAATATCAAATATAAACGGTGTCCTTTCCAGTAATGCCAAAATCTGATGTTATACTTCTCATTTTATTTTTTTATCCACTCTTGCTTTTTGTGTCTCTACTTCCTTCTAGCTTTTTTGGGATTCAGACAGGTGGTTGTCCCCCTCGACACTCAAAAGTGGAAGCAAACATAATCTATACAGACATAATCGGTCTTAGACAAATTCAGTCAGTCCTGAAGGCATCATGGATCAAATATAAGTGAGTATAAACTGTTCTAATCTATAAGGAGTCAAATATTTTTACATGTCATTATATGGCCAAGCACACATTGGAAAAACTAAGCACACCCTTGCTTCTTCTATTGGATTTAAGCAGGAAAATAGCAGCCTGGTGCTGCTAATCAGACATACTTGAATAACTCATCATCAGCAAGTGTGAACTCCATAAATACTGGAGTTTTGGTAATTTGCTGGTCTGGGGCAAAACAAGTGTGTTAACAAATGTTACGCTGAAAATAAAAGATCAGTAATGAATAATTTCACAAATTAACGAATTCAATAGGTAACTGATGTCTTTGTTAGTAACGTTACTCTCAGAAGCGTAGTTATGGAAACAAATGTGCACTTCCAAATAACCATATGCATACAACACTTACCCACCGAGTTGTTTTCCTGCTTAATGAATGAATCGCCCTCCTTTGCAAGAAGAGTCATTAATAAACAGTTATGTTTCAGTCAGGTTTCAGTCAGACGGCTGTCAGTCTGAGGGAGAACTGAGCTGCAGCTGAGGTGGGCCACAGAACGGACAGGCTGAGAGATGGCAGCAAAAACTTGTTCTTTTTCGCCCTTTTAATGTTAATGTCTGTGTAAGAGTACACTTATAGGACACTTCAATCTTAGGACATTTTAAAGATTTTTACTGAGCCTAAGATACAGACCAATTCAATAAAGTAAAATACTATTGAAAAGTTAATTTGTTAATTATGAGGATTTTCTGGTTCTAATGAAATCTAATGATAACTCGACATTTAAAATTTGAATATTACATCAGACTCATAAATCATTTTTATTAGAGAAATTTGTATTAAGTATGCCTAATACCTGCTTAAAGGTTTTGTTTTCAAATGTACCTTTAAGTTATTGAATGTGACCAATTTTCTCAGACCTCTGACTGCAAAGAAGCTAATACATTTCAGAAAGACATTATCAGCAGTAAGTTAGAGAAGCAACTGCCTATCCAGGAAGGGTTTTACGGCCATTTCTAACAAATTGAAGTCCATCATTCAAGATGAAAGTACAATTAGAAAAAGTTTGAACAAGTTCGGCTTTTTTGAAAGTGAGAAGGAACAGGCCTCCCACGAATCTGAATGTTCTTTGGACAAAGAAAACTACAACTTATTTTGCACAGCACAATGCTCAGTGAAAAACTAAACACATGCTTGTTTTGCAGTCACAGAACATAGACACCTTTCAGTCATGGAGTTGACCAACAGCTTCATGGTAAACCAAAGTATTCTAGTGAGTCGAATGTGAGGGCATCTGTCCTACAACTGAAGCTTGGCCCCAACTAGGTCGTCACAGCACAACGATCCCAAACATAACAGAATCAATGACTGAAAAAGAAAAGAATTAAGGTGATGCAATGAACCCAGTCTAATTCCAGACCTTAGCAGTAAACTGAAATGCATCTGGAAACCTCAACCTGAAGCAACTTTTTAAAAAAAAGAGTGAACAAAACTCATCAGTTACAAGGAGTCAAACTAAAAATCTGACCCTAATGACTGTAAGTATTAAGCATGTCATCTAAAATGCTATTTATTTTGCCCAATTGCATTTCTGATGCGTGCTATGCTACCAATATCCATGTAATTGGCCTTAGTTATTGCATAAGAAACACAGCAAAAACAGTACGATGATCATTTTATACTTTTGACCATTTAAGTATAAATTCATTCCACATAAGATGCAATGGTCGTGCATTTACTAGAAATGTGTAAAGTTAAAAAAGATATTTGTTCAGATGAGGTCAAGAGAAATGGTGGGCCAAATCTGAGTCACTTGATGAATATGCTGGAATGTTAAAGGTACAGTATTGCTTTTCTGCAGGAGGTTTTCATTTAAAATGGTCATCGGATGGGTTGGATGGCAAAACTGCTATAAATGTCTGCAGACACAGGGATGTGTAAATTTTCAACTTTTGAGTTGAGAATAGCAGAGAACTGACCTTTGATACCATAACATTTCAAATCAGGTAAGGCTCTCAGGCATAAAAGCAGGTGTCAAAAATGATGAGACATCTGGCAAAAAAGGAACAGAGAGGAAGAAAAGACCTAAAAGGAAGAAAAATGGCAGTTTTAGAGAAAAGGGAAGACAAAATGACAAAAGAAAAACATCTGAGGAAAAATAGGATGTAACAGTAATTTTACAAAAGGAAAGGTTTAGCTTCTGCAGCAAACATACACAATATAAATGTCCTTGATGTGTTCTAACATTTTACAGGTTAAACAGATGTCCTTTTTGCAGTGCATGCACACAGCTAACCTTTCACGAAAATCGGAGCATGTGGGTGGAGGAAAGCATTAAAGTTCTACTCATCCTTCATCTGCTTGATGAATCCATTGAAAAATATCTCCCAATGAAAATAATGCCTGCCTCAGGAATGTTCTGGTACACTGATCCTAATAGGCTGGCACCTTTTAGCTCTTCTATAGGTTTGCACATTTGATGTTAGGTATAAACAAAGTTAATACAACATAATTATAACGGGTTTAATGTCATTTTGATGAAATATTCAAGGCCTTATGATCTCCACTTCTGCAAACAAACTTAAAAGATCGGGTTCATATGTTTAGAAACGTAGAGGTATAGGTGTAATCAGGTGTAGTTTGACCAGTCGTATAAATTCTTCCTAACCTGAGAAATAGACAGTGTTCTGATTCAACTGCGATATACTGCAGTTGGTAACAACATGACTTGGAGCCAAAACCTGTTTCCCATCTGATGTTTCATTATTAGAATGGTAATCCTAATTACCTGAGGGTAAACACCTGATGTTGACAAGTGAGAGAAGTTGCTTTTTTATAAGTAAGTAAGAAAAATAACATAAATTGCATTGGATAAAAGGCTGGCCATCATGATTACAATTATAAAACTAAAAAAGACCTTCAATTGTATAGATAAAATTTGAATGAGTAATAGTTTGAGAACTGTCTTTTGAATTGTATAGAATTAATGTCCTGAACTGAACAAAAAAAAAACATCTGGTCTAAATTTGTCTTTGTACCAAATACAATCATTCTGTTCAAAGATAAGTGGAGGCTGATGGAGCACAGACTCTTAGCAGTTTGGTGTTGAAAGCTTTTCTTCCTCGTTTGTTGGTTTTGTGTTTTAATTTGCAGCTTTAATGAAGTGTTTCAGTTTAAATGGCTTCTTAGCTGGATATCAGACATAAAATGAAATAGGATTTGTTGGTTATGACCGCTTCTTTGTTTGTGTGTCTGACAGGTGTAAGATCCGTGTACTGGACTCTTTTGGCACTGAACCAGACTTCAATCACGCAGACTGGGCTAAAAAACACAACCTTAAAAGTCCATTTGGCGGCCTTGATCTATCCCCCATGCAGTTCTACACCATGTTCCGTTTGTATCTGCTTGTCATCCTTAAAGTTTAAATCAGATATTCTGGTTTAAAGGTCCCTTTCCATTTTTTCTAGTATATCTTTTATATCTGTTGTCTTGCTTTGTCTGAGCAGCTCATACACCAGACAACACATTCCTTGGCTTTGTGGTACAACATCAGCTGAGCATGGAGGAGAATGAGAAGCTGAAGTCCACCCAGAGATCAAACCGGGCTGTCATTTATGGGAAGAGTGCCACATTCTGGCAGGTATTACCAGAAAATGCTTGAATAATGAAAATGTAAAAGTTTTAAGTGGAAGTGGATTCAGATGGTTTTGGTATTTGCTGTTTAGAACTGTCCTGCAAACTGCTGTTCCTTTCTTTGCTACTAGGGAAAAGAGTCGTATTTGGATGTTATCCACAAGTACTTGGATATCCATGGGACTGTTGACAACAGTACTTTGATTCCACGCTATGTGACAAACCATGGTATTATAAAAGGAACTGATGTGCAGACCTTGTTGAGACAAAGCAAAGTAAGTTTTTGTTCGTAATCATGATTACTACAAGGTTTTTGCATCTCTTGATGACCCACACTTTAGCTATGATATGTAAACCTTTTGGGTTTGCTCCTATCATCCAGTTCCTTCAACAGATTTATCAAGCGGGCCCTAAGCCACTGAAGAAAGATCCACCAATTCAGTTCATTGTTTTCAGGCTCGAGGTTCTGCTAAACCTATTCGACAGTTTTCTGCCTGTTGCTTTTAGCAGAGAAATCTTTGGGTTGTTTTGTCACAAATGTCCAAGTTTAAGTGAACATTTTTGATGTCCTGATGAGGCTCATTGTTGCTCTGAACATTTTAAGGCACAATTAAGATTGTTTGTTTCGATAGAGAAGCCATGAAAGGAGAATTCCTTTTTTTAAAGATGCACAACAAAGGCGTGTGTGGTCTTTGCCAAGCTCACCTGGTTAGAAGACAAAGAACTTTTGATTAATATTAATGTAGATGCATGATGTAAAAATAGTTGATTGGTAATGAGAATTTCAACTGAGGAAAGGAGAGAAATGTTCAAGTTTGTGACAGAAATGCTCTTTTAATGTCAGCTGGTGAAACAGACAAGATATGTGAATTTAAAAACGGCCGAAAATAAATTTATATTAAGATGGAAAATGTCAGCAGGTGGAGCTGAGCCCTTTGATGAAGACATTGATCTTGAACACAAGCTGTGCAAAATCCTCGATCTTCGTGAGCAACTGTACAAACTTGTTTTATATATTTTGATGGCAAATTACAGCTTTGCTATTTTATTCTGGAAGAGAAATAATAAATATTTTTGAAAATGGTTTTGACCCAAAGCTTAAAGATAAACTAGAATTCTCTATTAGTTTTTAAACAAATAAAATATTTTAGTTATTTAAAATATTTGTTTTGTGTCGTCATCATCTTCCGCTTTATCCGGGACCGGGTCGCGGGGGCAGCAGACTTAGCAGAGACACCCAGACATCCCTTTCCCCAGACACCTCTTCCAGCTCCTCCGTGGGGAGCCCAAGGCATTCGCAGGCCAGCCGAGAGACATAGTCCCTCCAGCGTGTCCTGGGCCTCCTCCCGTTGGGCGTGCCTGGAACACCTCCCGAGGAAGGCGTCCAGGAGCCATCCGGTATAGATGCCCGAGCCACCTCAACTGGCTCCTCTCGATGTGGAGGAGCAGCGACTCTACTACTTTGTTTTCTGTTATAGCCTAAATATTGCCAGCTTATTCAAACAGTATGGCGAGTCTGGTTGCCTTGGAGTGTCAATGGAAGATTATCTCAGTTCCAATTAACTTTGATAAGTTGATTGAAGGACAGGACATATACAAGTGCTGGTCATAAAATTAGAATATCATGAAAAAAAAGGATTTTATTTCAGTAATTCCATTCAAAAAGTGAAACTTGTATATTATATTAATTCATTACACAGACTGATATATTTCAAATGTTAATTCTTTAATTTTGATGATTATAACTGACAACTAGTGGAAACCCCAAATTCAGTATCTCAAAAAATATTACATTAAAATATTACTTAAGACCAATACAAAAAATTGTTTTTAGAAATGTTGGCCAACTGAATAGTATGAACATGTACAGCACTCAGTACTTGGTTGGGGCTCCTTTTGCCTGGATTACTGCAGCAATGCGCCGTGACATGGAGTCGAACAGTCTGTGGCACTGCTCAGGAGTTATGAGAGCCCAGGTTGCTCTGATAGTGTCTTTCAGCTCCACTGAATTGTTGGGTCTGGTGTATTGCATCATCCTCTTCACAATAACCCCTAGATTTTCTATGGGGTTGAGGTCAGGTGAGTTTGCTGGCCAACTAAGAACAGGGATACCATGGTTCTGAAACCAGGTACTGGTTGCTTTGGCACGGTGTGCAGGTGCCAAGTGCTGTTAGAAAATGGAATCCGCCTCTCCATAAAGTTGGTCAGCAGCAGGAAGTAAAGTGCTCTAAAACTTCCTGGTAGACGGCTGCGTTGATCTTGGACCTCAGAAAACACAGTGGGCCAACACCAGTAGATGATAGGGCACCCCAAACCATCACTCACTGTGAAAACTTTACACTGGACCTCAAGCAACGTGGATTCTGTGCCTCTCCTCTCTTCCTCCAGACTCTGGGACCTTGATTTCCAAAGGAAATGCAAAATTTCTCTAATGTGCTTTGACACAAAACTCTGTGAACAGCCAGCCTCTTTAGCAAAGACCTTTTGTGTCTTGCCCTTCATGTGCAAGGTGTCAATGGTTGTCTTTTGGACAACTGTCAAGTCAGCAGTCCTCCAGATTATTGTGTAGCCTACAGAACTAGACTGAGGGACCATTTAAATACCTTTGCAGATGTTTTGCGTTTATTAGCTGATTTGAGTGTGGCACCAGGTGTCTTCAATATTGAACCTTTTCACAGTATTCAAATTTTCCAAGATACTGAATTTGGGATTTTTAGTTGTCAGTTATTATCATCAAAATTAAAAGAAATTAAATTTTGAAATATATCAGTCTGTGTGTAATGAATGAATACAATATACAAGTTTCAATTTTTGAACGGAATTACTGAAATAAATCAATTTTTTCATCATATTCTAATTTTATGACCAGCACCTGTATGTAGTTCAAACAGCTTTTAGACCTCAACAATTGTAAAAAGACAAAGATGACAAATGGAGGAGAAGAAAAAAATGGTGCGGTGAACTGGCAAAACCAGAGCAACAGTAACAAACAGAATTCATAAAATAAAAAAAAAAAGAAATGGAAACTCATTATTCACATGAAATTACTATTTTATGTAATTATTTAATGATATTAAATTCCTTTTGACACTCCAAGCACAGTGTTTAGCACTCTTAACTTTTACAAGGGCAGTCCTTGTTTAAGTCTGAGTCAGGCTGGGGTCTTTCTCTGTGGAGTTTGCATGTTCTCCCTGTGCAGGCATAGCTTCTCTCTTGGTACGCTGGTTACATCCCACAGTTCAAAGCATACCTGTCTGGTTAATTAAAGATCAGAAATTATCATTAGGTGTTACTATGAATTTTTGTCTGGTGCAGCAGGACTGGTGAGGGGAGTGTCCTGCCTTTTTTACTATGTTTTCTGGAAAACCACATTAAATAGTACCTAAATGACCAGCTTAAATGACTGTTGCCATTGTCTCATCACTTGGGGAAGATTGAAGGTTTTTGGTTAGTAAAACTACTTCAAAACAATGTTTTACATGCTTCTTCTGTGTGATAATTTGTTGTGTTGGTGTTTGCTGACACCATGTGGGCATGCTTTGGAAGTACATCTTGTTTTTATGAATATCTTTATATAACCCATTAAACCTTAATATCTTGTCTGTTTTTACAATCTGTTGTAGGTTTTTGTTGGGTTGTCTTTCCCATATGAAGGACCTGCCCCCCTGGAAGCCTTAGCCAATGGTTGTGTTTTTCTGAACCCCAGATTAAAACCTCCACACAGCAGCCTGAACACAGAGTTCTTCAAAGGAAAACCCACCATCAGGGAGGTCAGGGGTCTCTTTCATATTCTTTATTCTGTTATTTAAAACGATTTATTATTTATTTAAAGAACTACTGTTTATCACTGGTCTACTTTAAAAATATTAATGGATTAAATTCAGTCGAGAAAATCTTATGCCAAAAAACATACTGGCAAGACTAAGTTATTTGTAATTGGACAATAGAATTTATTATTGCTATTGCTTGTTTCCTGGTTGGTGAATTTGTGAAGGTGACATCTCAGCACCCATATGCAGAGGCAATAGGGGAGCCCTATGTGTGGATGGTAGATATGTATAACCAAACAGATGTTGAGAGAGTTATCACTGCTATACTCAAACGCACTGTAAGTATCATGTAAATCTTGTAATTTACTGTGCAGACCACAGGAAATTCACTGGAAAAATTTACTATAAACATTTTTCTTTGATATATGCATGTTCTAGATAAAGCCCTACCTTCCCTACGAGTTTACCTGTGAAGGAATGCTCCAGAGGGTTAATGTCCTGCTGGAAAAACAGGTTTGAGAAGATCAGGACAGTGGGAATATATATATATATATATATATATATATATATATATATATATATATATATATATATATATATAGTTTTCTAAATCTAATTTTACTCCCATTGTTTGCTGAAGGACTTCTGCTCGCCTGCAATGAGCTGGCCTCCTCTGAGCGTGCTCCAAGTAGTGAGAGCAGAGGCAGGTACGTCATGTAAACAGGCATGTCGGAGGGCGGGGCTTATCTGTGAACCTTCATTCTTTGCGTACCTCAACAATGCCAGTAATCTTGCCAAGTGAGTATGTTACCACAGTATTATAAACACAAATTATTATGAAACTTATAGTAAGCATTGACATAAAACAAAAAAAAGCTTTTTTTAAAAAGGTTTAAGCAATTAGAAGTCTAATTTCATGGTTATAGATTTAATTAGAACCTATGTGCCAAATCATCTTAGGGATGGAGTTTTAACTGTACATTAAAGATACAGTGAACATACACATTTCATTTAAAGGAAGTGTTTTATTTTCTTCATGTAAGGTTATGTTTAGTAGTTAGCTGTATATTGCAGTCAGATTAAATCCTGGAAAGAATTTAAATAGGCTATTGAAACTAATAGCAACTTCAAAACGCATTAGGCCAAGATTTAGATAATTGTAATGTTGTCTTTAGTGGTCTTGGAGAACTTTTGCAGTGCACTGTGGCCATATATTGTCAAGTCAAGGTGTGGGATGCTGACAGAATTCTACCAAAAAAGATTAAATGCAGAAGATTTAAAGGCACTTTAACAAAATATTAGTTTAAAGGTGTGCACACATATGTAACAGCGTTATTACAACTTATTCTTTTTGTCCCAACAGTTGAATTGAACAGGATAAATGTTATGACTTATGTGGAGAAACTTTTGAAGGTTTACAATGGTATCATTTTTTTACATCAAAGAAACAGCATTTTAACAGGAATGTGTACATTTTAAAAACCACGGTGTAAAGCATTGAATGATGTAGGACCTAAACACATCTCAGAGTTGCTGGTCAGGTATGAACCATTTAGACCCCTCTGGTCTTCAGAGACCTCTTCACTTGGTGTTTCCAGGACCAGAACTAAACAAGGGGTGGAAGCATTTTGTTTCATATTCTCCTCAGCTATGAAACAAACTCCCTGAAAACCAGACGTGCAGAAACGGACTGAAGAAAATGTTTACTGCAGCTTTTGAACCAATGACATTTTTGAGAATTTTGGAGAAGTGCTCCAGCGACTGTGCAAACCTGAATAATGGTGTAACCTTAGTCCGGTACAATTTCATTGGCAAGTTTATTGGTTTTTGAAATTAAATGTGTGTGTGGGGGAAAAATAATTGCTAATTATGTAATGCACTTTCTGTTTTCATTTGCAGCCACAATATACCTTGTCAAACGTCAGAGTTTTCTGATGACCACATTGTGTTCCCAGCCTACAACAGCACCAGCAAACAATGTTTGTTCCAGCTGGATCCTCTCCTCTACAGCTGTGTCAGATCCAACCAGGCACTAAATCGCATCTGCCCATGCAGAGACTACATCAAGGACCAAGTAGCCTTATGTAAGGCATGTATATGACTGCTGAACAAGGAACAAATCTCCTGTAAACGGCATCTCAGCATCCCATCTCAGTTTAGCGTTTCCACCTGGAGTCTCGAAGTTTAAATTATTGGTATTTCGTAGGTTGAAGCTTTAAGATAAAGAGTTTACAAACTAATTCCTTCAGGAAAAATTTCTGGTGTTCCTAACTGTGGGACAAACGAATGAAGTGAAAATGACTTGAAGCAATCCTGTGTCTTATCACATATTGCCTACACCTCCATTCTGTCTTGAATGTATCATTTGAAGAAGTTGATTTTCATTTACAAGTGCACTTTCCACTTAATGTGCTAATGCTTGCATGCTTTTTTCAGATTGCAACACATTTGCATTTAATTTACATATTTCAATCTGCATTTACCTTTGCATTTTTGCTTTAATTATTTATTTAAATTGACCTAAAATTACATTAGTATCATGCAAATTCCTATTAACAGTTTATTGACTGGGTCTAAAATGCTTATAATGCTGAGGATTTAGTTTTTTGTTCTACAAATGCAAGTCTGTTCTCTAAGATGAAGCTCTGGGTTTACAGTAAATGGGCACATTGTACATAATCCTGCTCTTCAAGTGTAATACATTTTAATTTAGCTTAATTTGAAAACATTGTGAAGCTCTGTTGTAATTAAAACAATTGAGGCAACTGTCTGACATTAAGAAAATGCTGTTGGAAATGTCTCTTTACCATCCCTATGGCTCATTTAATGCATGTTGTCAGGACAGAGCAGAGTGACGTCAGTCTTGAATTGATGATGCAAAAGTGTTAAATAACACCTTTAGGTGGTGAGAAAGTTTACTCTTTAACTGCCTCTTTAATGTCATGAAATGATGTGCATTACAAGTGATCAGATTTGTGTCTGTGTTCAAGGCTCCGTTCAGATTTGTGCCACAAAAATTGCATTATAAAAATGAAAGTTTACTGAAATGCATCATGGGCTTGGTGAGCTTCTTTCATTATTGTTTTTAGGTGGGAACTCTGTTTTTGTCCACTTCTTGTTTAAATCACAGTTTTCCTTTTATACAAATAATTTAAACATTTGTAGAGATACTTAAAGATTTTGTAAATTATTAAATGGGTGTCTTTTGTAATATGACCAAGTGTTCATTCATATTCAAGCTAAAGATGGACTGAATGTTTAAAATTATTTAAAAAACATTACAGATGAGTTGAAGAACATTAGGTTTATTCATAAATCTTCTTCACTGAGGTCTTTCCCATTTAGAGGTGCTTGTAGCAACCTATCGCTTAGCAGCATGGTGAGACTTGAGTAGCGTAATTGCAAGTACTGTATTTCCTTCAGTCCTGTTATTTCCTAAGAATTGTTTTTCCACCCCAAAATTTGAGTAAGCCATTTTTGATGTGAGGGGACAAACATGAAAAAAGAGAAATTTTACAGTTTTGGTTACAACTTTACATCCATTCATCACAGGCGCATCATATGCAGAGGCTACAGTCCCCGGTCCCATTCCCGACATTCCTGGGCCATTTGCTGCATGTCTTCCCTTGCTCTCTGCCTTTCTTCCTGTCCATTTGAAAGTTCTATCACATGCACATATTTATTTTTTTTTTTTTTTAGCCATCCACATGCTTCCAGCAAAACAGTTATTTAACCACTCTACATTGGCATGGTCTTTGCTTAAGGCGTGCCTTTTATGAAGCTTTTATTCTTACAATAAAACATTTTTAATGTGTGTTTAGTATCATTGTCCTGTTGGAGAATCCAGTTGGTTCGACGTTCCGACCATCTAGTGACTATGCTGAGATTTTTCTTTAGTAGTCTTCCTTCTTTACTATTGAATTCACTTTGCAAAATGTATCATTACCCCTGGCAGATAAACTTGCCTCCAGAGGATATTTGTCTTGTCCATATGGGAAACTTTAAATTTTATTCAACTTGATATAAAAACAGCTCCACTGTGGAGTGACGCTGTTGTCCCAGCAGTTTCCAGATCTTGGTAGACTTTAGTTTTAGTGGTTTCTGGGTTGCTCCTGAAAATCCTAACAAATTTCCTTTCATATGAGATTAAGGTTTTGGGTTTTGTTCCAGATACTGGCAAGGAGCTGACCTTGCAGAAAACTACCAGCTGTAGCCGGTCACTATCACCAATGAAAATGGGCCTTTGTCTTGTCAAGTCTTTCTAGAACCTACATGACCATATAGTGTACCGGAGTCAAATTCCTTGTTTGTATGTACAAATTCCTTGTTTGTATGTACAAACTTGGCAATAAAGCTGATTCTGATTCTGATTCTGATTAGACTGTATGTACACTGCTCAAAAACATAAAGGGAACACTTAAACAACACAATATAACTCCAAGTAAATCAAACTTCTGTGAAATCAAACTGTCCACTTAGGAAGCAACACTGATTGACAATCAATTTCACATGGTGTTGTGAAAATGGAATAGACAACAGGGGGAAATCTTTGGCGATTAGCAAGACACACTCAATAAAGGAGTGGTTCTGCAGGTGGGGACCACAGACCACTTCTCAGTACCTATGCTTTCTAGCTGATGTTTTGGTCACTTTTGAATGTTGGTGGTGCTTTCACACTCGTGGTAGCATGAGACGGACTCTAGAACCCACACAAGTGGCTCAGGTAGTGCAGCTCATCCAGGTTGGCACATCAATGCGAGCTGTGGCAAGAAGGTTTGCTGTGTCTGTCAGCGTAGTGTCCAGAGCCTGGAGGCGCTACCAGGAGACAGGCCAGTACACCAGGAGACGTGGAGGAGGCCGTAGGAGGGCAACAATCCAGCAGCAGGACCGCTACCTCTGCCTTTGTGGAAGGAGGAACAGGAGGAGCACTGCCAGAGCCCTGCAAAATGACCTCTAGCAGGCCACAAATGTGCATGTGTCTGCACAAACGGTTAGAAACCGACTCCATGAGGATGGTATGAGGGCCCGACGTCCACAAATGGGGGTTGTGCTCACAGCCCAACACTGTGCAGGACGCTTAGCATTTGCCAGAGAACACCAGGATTGGCAAATTCGCCACTGGCGCCCTGTGCTCTTCACAGATGAAAGCAGGTTCACACTAAGCACATGTGACAGACGTGACAGAGTCTGGAGACACCATGGAGAGCAATCTGCTGCCTGCAACATCCTTCAGCATGACCGGTTTGGCAGTGGGTCAGTAATGGTGTGGGGTGGCATTTCTATGGAGGGCCACACGGCCCTCCATGTGCACGCCAGAGGTAGCCTGACTGCCATTAGGTACCGAGATGAGATCTTCAGACCCCTTGTGAGACCATATGCTGGTGCGGTTGGCCCTGGGCTCCTCCTAATGCAGGACAATGCTAGACCTCGTGGCTGGAGTGTGTCAGCAGTTCCTGCAAGATGAGGACATTGAAGCTATGGACTGGCCCGCCCGATCCCCAGACCTGAATCCGATTGAGCACATCTGGGACATCATGTCTCGCTCCATCCACCAATGTCACGTTGCACCACAGACTGTCCAGGAGTTGGCGGATGCTTTAGTCCAGGTCTGGGAGGAGATCCCTCAGGAGACCATCCGCCGTCTCATCAAGAGCATGCCCAGGCATTGTAGGGAGGTCATACAGGCACGTGGAGGCCACACACAATACTGAGCCTCATTTTGACTTGTTTTAAGGACATTACATCAAAGTTGGATCAGCCTGTAGTGTGTTTTTCCACTTTAATTTTGTGTGTGACTCCAAATCCAGGCCTCCATTGGTTAATTAATTTGATTTCCATTGATGATTTTAGTGTGATTTTGTTGTCAGCACATTCAACTTTGTACAGAACAAAGTATTCAATGAGAATATTTCTTTCATTCAGATCTAGGATGTGTCATTTGAGTGTTCCTTTTATTTTTTTGAGCAGTGTATAATTCTGACCTAATGTGCATCTTATTCTTGTCTTATAAAGCCATTGCAATTGTTGCAGTATGTTGTATACATATTCCATGCTGTAGTAAGAACAGTTAAAAAAAATAATTGCAAAATAAAATACCAAATATCTAATGATATTCATGCTCGTAATAACTTTTGGTCACAACTATACATCAGAAATAGGCATAAGTAAATCTATCTGCATTAATATTTACACATTTTTCCTCCAGTCTTCGTTAGTTCTTAATTATATTTACTAATATTTTAGACACACACATTATGCAAACTGACAGCAAGAGCCTTACTGGGCATAAATGACATCTTATTAGTGTGTTTAGATAAACTGACTTTGTGATTTCCTGCTAAAAGGGATGACACTGCTTTTGAAAGGGATTATTGTCATCAAATAGCCTCAAAACCCCACATTGTTATATATGATCCCATTTCCACCTAATTAGTGTTTGCATGACTGTTATGCATTCTACAAAAAAAATCCATATCTCTCAGCACTTTGATGATCAACCAGGAAAAAACTTTATTTGCTGAATCAATAAAACCCTCTTCATTGATAAAGACATATTTCATTAATGCTCTTTTACATAAATAATGTTCACATCATCTGTGATACCATCAATGCCATTATTGTACAAACAAATCATCCGTACATAGTTTCTTTGTACATTCATTTATACATCTCTGCGTGTGTGTGGCTGTAAAGCATTTTTAACCACTGACACTAGGGGTTTTAAAAGCCCATGCAAAGCCTATGGCAATTGAGAACTGGTTTGTATTGCTTTCAAATATTACAAAATATGGTGGGATGAATGGACCATATCTGCATTGTTAACAGTAGGTCCTTTGATCATTACACAACATGCCTAAATGAAAAGGAGACAAGATATTTCAGGTAAACTGACACATGTTGATTATTCAGATATGTTTGTAGGCTAAAAGAGATTCAGATGTTCATAAGAAAAATGAAAGGTTGAGAATTTATAAACATGTTAAAACATTTCACTTTATGAGCAATTGTCTACCTTAAAGGTATGGATATTCCCAATATTAAGTGGCATGAAAACAACACAAGATACAAAAAAGAGGTAGAAGGGATTTTGATGCCAAAATCATGTTTTTAGTTAAAAAAAACAAAAAAACAATTACTTGCAAAATGCGCATAAGAGCCAGAATATAAGCATTAGTATAAGCCCCCTTCACACTGGAGTAAAACCGCACCATGATTAGTTTTTTTCATGGTCATAGAGAGATCTTTTGGGGTACATCACAACGTTGATGCATTCCCCATTGCCCTTAAGGAGAGCTTTTAGACTGTTTGAGCATGGACTCGACTTTGTATTCATGCCTGGCTGACAGCTATAATTTTACAATGTCGGCAGCACAACTCCTTTTTGTTCCTTCTGTACTCTGCGATATATGCGCACAAATTGCTGCACCGCATTAAATTAATTGGGCAAGATGGTGGTGCTTACACTGTCCAGAAAACCCTACACCTGATGGTAGCAGTGCAGAAACCCTCGCCCTCTGTGTCTCTCTCTGTCTATGGTGAGTACTCAGTGAACAGTGGGACAATGATCTTCTTTACACTGAATTTAGATTTTACAGATTAGCAGTGGAGGTTCTGGAAATCATGGAGCAGTCCTAAACTGGTGTGAAGGGGGCAAACAGATCTACAGTGAGTGTTAGTCTGTGCAGTATGGGTTTTATCAGCATCTACAAACCCTGTGCTTGATCCAGAAAAGTCGCTGTAAAGATTGTCTTCAATGCATTTAGGAGGGGTGTGGGGGACATTACAAATCAGTTTGCTGTTGGTGAGTTGAACAGATGTGAACTGAGTCACACCTTCAGTTTGCAGCTTATCCATGTTCTTCACACAGTGCAACCTATGATATTATAAATGCTGTTTTATGCTAACCACATCAACTTTGCGTACAGTGGATTTAGGCCTGTTCATAACTCCATTGCTGCATAATGCTTTCATTACTTTGTTTGGCTGGGGATATAAATGTAGACCTTTGGTTTGTGAATTTTGAAGAGGAGGATTGAAATTTTTCTACAAACCACAAGAGATCAATTATCATCATGATAAAATGATTAACTGAGACTTGGAAAATAATTTTTTCCAAGGAGCTCAGCATCAATTTGAGCATAAAAATGTGCCTCAATATTTATTTATACCTCAATATAACTGTGTTCATGTGAATTTAAAGTGTGATTGCTGCTGAAACATGGTGAATCCTCACTGTCTGGGGTCAAATTACTGTTTCATCTTTTTTTTTTTTTGTCAATAAACATCTGTGATATTAAAACAGCTATACAACAGTTGAGTTTCTGAACAGCGCAGTCAGATCATACCTAGACCTGTTCAGAAATGTTCACCCACAGCACGACAACTTACAGTATGTCTTGTCATTTCATTTCACCAATAATCTACAGTAAAATGTAAGACAACATTTACAGTATATTCACACTACAGAAGAAAGTTTTATAATATGTGACTATAACTAGTCTGTATTTCATACGATATGCTGTATAGTTCCAAACAGTGTAATAAACATATTTACAGAGTATGTCCTTTTCTGTTACATTCTGTTCTTGCACGTAATGACAGACATTATTAGTAACAGTGGGAGGAGATGCTGAAGGCTTGATAAACATAAAATCAGACATAGAGAAAAGACTGAGTCAGTAAATTGTATTCCTATAACCCGCTTGATCGTTGTCATTGTGCTAAAGTTTCTCAAGTTTCATTGTTGTTACAGTGAGTAAAAAACAGGCCACTGACTAAAATAATTGGATTTCCACCCCCTGGGTTCATGCAACACAAGAATAACCTGTATGAACACAGCGAATGGTATGAAACCTCATTATTGCCAGGTGAGATTGCACCTTACTTTTCACAATTTCAAGTAAAAATTTACTGATCAATGGATTTTCACTGTAGAAGAAGAAATGAAAATGTATAAGACCACAAGCAATTAAACAGCGCCCATTGTAGCTGATGATTTACGTATTTAAGATATTTTAAGGAAAAACATTTCATTTTAAAATAGTGCTTATGAAGTACTAAAATATCTTGATTTTTTTGTTTTCCACATTTTGTCAGGTTCCAACTAGACACTGTAATGTATTTTATTGGAAATTTACATACGTGAGAAGTAGAAGAAGAAATATAAATAATTTACAAACATTTTCAAACATAAATATACAATTTTTTACTACATTTATATTTGGCCCTCTTTTGATCTACATCCCTAAAGAAAATCCAGTACAACCAGTTGCCCTTAGAACCCATCTAATTATAAAATACAGGTGAGCAACTAACACTCCACATCATCCTGAAGGCACCATCCCCACTATGGATTGGATGGTGATTTTGCCACTATCATTTTGTACCTGCAGTTTTGGACAGAGCAGGGGAATGGAGCAGTATTGGGGTAATTTGTTGATAATATTTAAACAGGTAACGTTAGCTTACGCCGTCTGGCACGCCTAAAACTCTGCTGTTTTAGATATGCCTTACTTACTTCCTAATGAACATCAGTGATTGATTTTTTAAGATATGGCAAGTTTGTTGTAAAACTTGACTTTGTAGCCATCGCAGTAGTATAGGTTACATTACAGTAACACAAAGATGGCTTTTCCTGTTCATCTACCTCAAAGGCAAAATACCTCGAAACACTGCGTTGTCATAAAGCTATAAATGGTTATCTTATTTTAATATTTTTTTGAATTGACAACCCATTTTTTATTTATTTTTTATTGACAACCCCAGATCAGATAATCTCCTTTCCATCTGAGTGGGTTTTGAGCTATTTTGCAAAAAGAATGGGCACATAATTATACTACTTTGTGTTTATAACATTAAATCCACGTCTATAACATACAGTTAAATTACTTGTTGTAAAATGACAAAACGTGGAAATAAATTCAAGTCACTGTACCTTGTGTTGCCCAGGTTGCTCTAATGATCAACTGTAAGCAGCAGTGTACTATATCATAGCTGGTTCTTTAATCTGTGCTCGACCATATCAGAAAGTAAATTACATCTGGACATACAAAATGATCAAACAGTCCCAGATTTGTGCACTGAGTTTTATCTCCATCGTCATTTTAGGGCAAATGTTTGTGCTTGACAGATCCACCCATCTTAATTCAGTAATCTAAATTGCTAATGTTTGAAGAGGGTTTATTCCTGTTTTCATGTCTTAGATATAATTTAAGACACACTTCTTAAAAGTCACTTGAAATGGATAAAAGGTTCATAAATTAGTGGGAAGCCTAGAGCAGGAGTCTGACAATGAAGAAAAGGTTTTTAAAAAGCCCATTGAATGTCTTTTTTAGTAAATTACACTAAGAAATCCACTTTTCTCCAAGGCTTATTTAATGACAATTTACAACATCAACATAAAAATCTGCACTGGCATGAATGGTGTCTTCTTAGCCACATCAATGCACAAAGCACTTATTGAGCATTTCTGTTTACGATCTCACCTCTTCCTCATCCAGGGTGTCATTTTTAACTTGATGCATTTGGGAGCTATATAAGAGAAGACGTAGAGCAGAAGAAAAAAGCCCTCAGCTGTGATGGTCTTCAATAATGTTACTGTCTCTCAAGGTCTTTCAGATGTAATAGAATACTGGAATACACTATGTACAGCATGTACAGCAAGTGAATGTACGAGCAGTATGTGGATGTAAGGGCGTACGAAACATGAGAGAGAGGAGGGCAGGAGGCACCCAGGTGTGTGTGTGTGTGTGTGTGTGTGGGTGTGTGGGTGGGTGGGTGTGTGTGTCTAATACTGCCAATCTGGTTAGCACAGTACTCTTTCATTCGAAGCGTTCGTAGTTCCTCGTCTGCCTGACCAGTGGTACCATGTCTTTCAGGAGCCTGCACAAACAGACACAATTCATAACAAAATATGAGCAAATATTATTGTAACTGAGAGGCATTTCAAACCGTAGAACAACAAACTAAATCAGTTACTGAAAAATAAATGTCTGTCAGACACAAATCTCTTACTTGACTCCATAGGCCAGAATGATGAGTCCGATCAAAACTCCAATGGTGCCATCCAGAAACCAGACATCGGGATGTTGTTTGAAGACTTCAGCACTGATAAGAATTGAGAATCCCATGACAGCACCAACCAGAGAGTTAAACCCTAAAAAAACAAGGGGAGTTCAGCATAAAAGGAATGTCGCTTTATGTTTTTAAACTCGTGTTTTTTCAAATAAGTGTCTTTGAATAATTCTGAAGAACCATCTAAGAAATTTAACAGGAGTGACTGTTCCAATCAGGGGTTTACATTCAGATAATGGGGCATAAATGTTATATGAATTTTGGCCTTTTAATGGTTTGTTTTACCAGTTATTTTTCCTAGATAGAAATTAGAATTTATTTAGATTTCCTCTAAAACACAAGCCTTAAAATTACCTTGCTTTTATTTATTCCCTAACCAATTCTGATGTGTCTTTGAGAGCATTGTTCTTTAGCAACACCCTTCGTGTCCAGATTTTACCTTGTAGCTGTTGATTTTCTGAGAAGGTGGCAAATCTGTCAGTATAGTTATCCTACTTGTCAATATTCCATCTGCTTTGTGCAATGCACCTTTAACATTAACAGAGTACAGTATGATGCTACTGCCATATGTTGAACAGCAAGTACAGTGTTCTTGGATTCTCATCTTGTTTGAGCATATAGGAGCTTGCTCCAAAAGACATTTGGCTTGTCCATGTGGGCAGCAACAAGTTTCAGTTTAGTTTGAAAGTGTTTTGATTTTGGGGGGCAGGGGCTTCTTTCATGGTCCGTAATATGGTGATATAAAAGCAGCTTTACTGTGGGCCATGGTGCTGAAGCTGCAAATACATGGCAATCCTTAGCCTTGGTGGTTCCTGAGTTGTTCCTAAACATTATGTATCATGGGAGGATGACAATTCAGATGTGTCAGACAAAGTGGTGACATATTTGAGTAACCTAGCCACTTGTGTGCAGTAATTTTTCACATTAGCGATAATTTTTTACATTGCATAGAACTAATTAACTGGCTGACAGTTTTAACCTGTTTTTCACATCATATTTTGTGTTCATGTCCTCCATACTAAACCAAAAATGATAAAATAAAATTCCAACAGATGGGAACAGAAATGGTGAATTTTATTTGTATTTGAATAAAAATTGTTTATTAAAATTTTAACAAATTTACCTAAAATTATAAAGCTCATAAATTGTGAAACATTCAGCTTCAGGAGTGGCACGTGATGCTCATACAAACCAGACATACTGTATGTGCATGTGGTCTTCAGCTTGAGGGTCATATCCATGATACGGCAACATCATCTGTGTCAGTGCTACTTTGTACAGTGGAGTGTGAGGTTTTTCTTTTCTAAATATAATTATATGTGCCCCTGTGTGGAAGCTAGCTCAGTGGGTTATTGTCTTGCCTGCAGTAACTGCATAGTCTTGTGGGAAATAAATCCATGCTCAAAGAACAGCAACCTCATGCTTATTGGATTGATGCCCTGCAAGTTAGAGAGCGAGACCTGGGGACAGCAGAGTGTAGCATTCATTTGTGTTGCACTTTCTTCAGCTTTGCATGTCTCTATAAGCAGCGGGTAACATCTGCATCTTCGACAAGATGCAAATTTTACGGGTCTTTCATAACGTATCTTTTGGTTGTCTTTCTTTCCATGCGTTCTCTAACATTAAATCTTCTCTAAACCATTTACTCATTTATTAGGCGGGTTATTTAATAAATTAAATGAGAGTGTGCAGATTTCCTACCGTCAGTGATAAGTGCCCGACTGGTCAGTTTTTTCCCCAGTATGAACTTGGCCACAGACAGCACTGCACAACTGAGCCCACTCACTATAGACACGCTGTAGAGGAAGTCATCCTGAGGACAGGCACAGAAACAGAGAAACCATACCTGAAACAGTCTGTGTTTGTGCAAATGTATGCTTAAATACATGAGCGTCTTGGAAAAAGTCATGGGGAAAGCAAAAGAGTTTAAAACGGGAAGTTTAACTATTAGCTTTTCTTAGCTCAAGCATTTAAAACCCAGCGTGATTTAGTGCATCATCTCAAGGTCATACGGATAATGCTTTGAAATGATTGAACTCAGTTTTTTTCTGTTTCAGTCTCAAAGAGACTCAGCAGAAAACGAAACTTAACCCCTGAGTGTTGAGCTCTCAGATTATTTTGCCTGCATCAGGAATGCAGAAATCAGAAGGAGGCGAGAATAAGCAGAAAATACCTGCCAGTGAAACACCGATTGCCTTTACCAGACTGTGATTTTCAGGTAAAATCTCTAGTTTTACATAGAGCAAATTATGAACTTTTGACTTAGAAAATTTGACTTAGACATTAATTACTGACCTTACTAATATATATATATTCGAAACGTTTATTTACTTGGAAAAGTATTCTTACCCTTTAACTTAAAAAATTATACACACAAAATTGCTGAAGGGGTCATGAAAGATGTCTGATTCACATGTTCTTTGTAGATCTAGAGAAACCTTAAAACCGTATCCACCAAAACACTTTGTAGAAGGAGCATGGGGTGCTGGAGATGCTTTAAGAGCTGCCAAGTCCTTGTGCAATGAAAGTGAGGGCTGATGTTCATGGACATGATCTTAAGGTGCAGTCTTTGAGAGGATGGTTTCTGTTTTGAGAACATCACAGCCTAATCTTTCCTTTTCTTCTTCCTCTGTTGGCATCTTGAAGCCATGACCTTCAGTGTGAACTGGTCTTCCCAGGTCTGGGGTCAGTCTCTGTCAAGCAGAGAAGTTAAAGTATCTTCGTGTATTGTTAACCATGGTCAGTTGAAGAAAGATGTAAGCCAAAGAGCATCAATTTATCGGTCTGTCTGTGTTCTGACTCTCAAGCGGCTGAAATTGTTTCCAGAGCACACCTTACAAAGAGAAGACCCTGGGGCAGACCCAAAACTCTGTGGAGGGAATTTAAATCCCTTCTGGTCTGGGAAAACTTTGGGATCCCACAAAGAGCTGGACAGTGGCAGTGGTGGGAAGGATATCTTAGTTCCTCCTGACATTTTTTTAGAATTCATGTTGGAAATCTCCATTATTAGAAGCTCTTTTACTACACATATCTGTTTTGTGTACCACTATGAGGTACATGCATATTATAATAGCTTCATGACTGCTCTGACTCTCTCTTCTTGACACAGAAGTGCTCTTGGCTCTGTTATAATCAGGTACAAGAGACAGACAGTCAGAGCTGCACAAGAGGATGTGATGCGAATCAGGATTTCTAAATTTTCTTCATCCTCTGTCCACGCACATTCCTTTTACAGCCAAAGGCAGCAGCATTTTCCAGTATTACCACTGTATTGCTTTCCTCCTGCTCAGCTTACATGTGAGAAGGGTTTTATTTTAGATACCATAAAGTCCAAAATGTCCTTTTCACAATTTGCTGGGTGTTTGCTTAGATGTGTTACACACACAGACACACTAAAATGAAAGCATACAAACGGATTACATCTGGTGTGGTAAATCACCTGTGACTGCTTTTTGATGAAGGCTTCAGTGAATGAGCATGTTTCTGCCAAAAGAAACTGAAAAGGTGCAGGAATAGGGAGGAAACTATGCATGATAATATACAAGGTTCTGGTAAGCAGATGAGGTCGGCTCACAGGGAAAAAACTATGCTCTGGATGAGAACAATGAAACATAAACTGAATACGTTTCAAAGAGATGAGATCATTTCATCCTTCAAACTACTGCATCTACATATTCTACCAAGGCATGAATCCTGTGACAGAGATCTGCACAAAGCTGTTTTGCTTTCTCGCTATTCTGAAAACCCCATGAATTACTTTGGTGTGTGAATACATTAGAAAGCACGATGTTTACAACTAAAGAAGGATTTCAGGGACTGACTGAAGGTACAAAAATAGGTGAGATGGCGGAGGTAAGAAGCAGTGTCGAAGAGACAGACAGTGGTAATAGGCTTTTGATGGTGTTAGGAAGATCCCACTGGGATCAAACACACAAGGTCTCTATTAACATAATGGCACGAAACGCAGTCTGCACAGAAGATGCTGACTTTGGATACATCTCTTTACCATCTGAGATCTTTATTTGTTTCTAATAACATTTTTCCTTTCTTTAAATGTCACATCCACCTAAAACTTCACCTGGTCAATGAATTTGAGCCAATTTGTGGTTGATAAGATAATCCGTTTGACTTAGGATCATCTTACATTAGACAAAGACACCTATGAAATGTGAAATGTGTGTTTCAGGAGATGTTTATGCAAGTAAAGTAGTATTATTGTGCTTTATAAATATTCACAAATAATGGTATAAAATACATTGCATCCTCTACAGAATACATTGTTTGCATGCTGCATACCTGATTTAAATGTTATCAGCAAATTAAACTGAGAAAATCTATTTTTTATTAGATGTGACCCCAAGCAGAACGTAGTCCCTACCTTTGCTGTCAAAACCTGTTGTTGGTGTACTAATCAACCAAACATTTGAAGTGTTTTTCTCCATTTACAAGGATTTTGACTCTTTCAAAACTCGATTCCGACAGTTATTGCTCTGTTTTGGTGCTGATCAGTTTCTCCAAACAAATTACCCATAAATCTGCTTGTTATGCACACAATAAGGGTGCAGGTTCAAATGAGAAGGTGTTTTGGACTTAATGATTTTTTCTCTTTCAGGCTCAGTCCTTTTAAATAATATCTTCTTGCCATCTGTGTCTGTTTGTGCATTTTAAGAGGGCAGCGTCAGTTTAAACAATTTTTTTTACTGATGATGATTTTGGGACTTTTGTGTATCTGCCAAATACGTTTGATCTACCAAAGAAACACTTCTGAAGATGCCTTCAGGTCAGACACTTTCTCCAGGGCAGCCAACAATAAAGTGATTTAAATGCTTTTAAATTATTCAACCAGTAGGAGGCAAACATTCATCACATTTGACAAGCTCACTAACAAGCAATCCTCCACAAATAACATCAAGACAGAATGGGAAAAAGATTTAATTTTCTCAATATCTGAGGACACATGGGCCTCAACTATTAGCCCAAATCATACATCACCCTTTTGCACCATGCACCACCTGATCCAATCCAAGATTGTGCACCATGCTCATATAAGTAAGGTGACATTTTTACCTAGCTATAAGTTCATGATGTGACAGATGCAGAGTTGGAGAGGGCTCCCTCATTCCTGGAGTGGTTTAAAAATGTTTTAGAACAAAAAAACTTTTCCTGATCCTCAGATGTTATAGAGCCCCACCCTTCAAAAACCAATGCAAACTCCTTAAATCCAGTTGTGTTTGATTAGGTTTTGGGAGCCTGTGATAACATGGACCATTGTTTACTGTATATTTTACAGCGTAGAAAGGTGTTAGAGTGAAACAGTAGGCATCAGCGGAAGTACTACAATAACGAATCTTTTGCTGTAGTTGACACTGTCTTTGATTTATTTGTTTAGTCATTTTCCTCTTTTAAAATATAAAGGGTTGCTTTATACATTTCAAGACTGCTTAAATGCCAACCTGTTTGACTGTTTGTTCCTTTGTCAGTCTTTCCAGTTGTTATTTACACAGTCTGGTGTGCCTGTTATTGCTTGTGCTTATGTTAAAATGTAAATAAAAACATCTAGATATCAAATTATGTATTTTACTTGGGATATCAGGATTTATTAGCTATAGATGTATTGGACATTCATATCTAGAGTAAGCAACAGGTAACCAAAGCAGGAACACAGTCTAATAAAACATGATATTTGGTTTGATTACATCTGAGGCTGCATATCTACAACATTGACTTAATCAATCTTATTGGAATGCTGATTCCCCTGCCCACGTTGTACATAATGTTGTGTTTATAGGTGTGTCTACTTGTCAGACTGCAAAGTTAGTTAAAATACTAAAATATCTGGCCATTTTTAATGCACCAACTTACTGTCACAAGACAGTGCTACTGGTATGAAAGGCAGTGTTATAAAGTCTTTGTCTGACTTGTAAGCTCTAAAAAAAAGGGAATAAAAACAAAGCTGGGCTCAGAGAGAAGAAAACAATCTAAGAGAATCAGGGAAGGTGCATTTTGTCTACAGAGAATAGACATAATTATGAGAATAAACCTTAGGTGAAAGAAATAGGATAGGCTCACTGTAAAATGTAACCAATAAATTTTCCTAAAACTTCCTTCCTGCCTATGAATGTTTTTTTTTTATCATTCCAAAGTCTGTACTGCATTGATTTTAAAGAAGTCATTGGTGAAAAGTATGATTGCATCAATCATCCTAAAGCTTCAAAGCTGCATAACTGAAATCCTCTAAGCAGGGCATTTTTTAGAGGATAATAATCCATTTTCTCTGTTTTGGCTTCATGGGTTGGTGGAATGAACAGATGGTGAGGGCCTAATTTGCTTAAAAAAACAAAACAAACAGTGTGACAGAAGAGGAACCAGACCTCATCGAACTCAATTTAGCGAATAAGCAGCAAAGACTTCAATATTTCACTTGTATTTTTACAGTTGTTTTCTTTTTTTAATGTTTTTTTGTGGCACTAGTGGCCTTTATTTGTTCTTATTTTTTCGACGGTAAGCTGACAGGAAAGGGGTGGAGAGAGCGGGAAGACATGCAGCAAAGGTCGCCTGGGCCACCTCCACGCCCTACAGTTGTTTTCTTACTTTATTTTTAAAGTGATATATTTAGTTTAGATTAAGATTGATTTGTTTTGGACATCCAACAATAAATCGGCTGAAATCTGACAATTTTCCTCTTGACTGGCTCTGTTTGTTGATTGGCAGGTTGAAATCTACCAATCTCATCTTTGTTCCGATCGGTGAAGGCACCACACTAAGAGCTGGCAGGTTGGACTGACAACAACACTCTTTACTGTGGAAGTTGTTACAGAGGGAAGAATACTTCGTTAGCTAGTTAGCTAGGTATCAGATGTTCAAAGATTAAGTTAGAAGAAGCCCAAAAGATGTCAAATAAATTAAAGAAAACTCTTTTCAATAAAGGCATGTATTATTTATCATTTATTTAGACTGCCGCAACAAGAAATTAGACATCAACACAAAACAGGAAGCTGAATCTACTACAGGAAACTAGCTCCATTTTGACCAGTGAAATTCAATCTGTCTGGAAATATTAGAAGTCTTTTCAAAAATCTCACAGTCAAAGTAATGATTTACTTTTTCTACAGGATATATATACTTAGCAATGCTAACCATATCAAGCGTGCTAATCATAGGAATCACCTTCATAAGATGGTAAGAACAGTTACTATTTTAGGTAAGCTATTTTATTCCTGTTAACTGTGGAGCTGTGTAATGCTGACTGCTCTTTCACACACAAACAATGCCGCTTATAAATAATGACTGTTAATGACACAAATGTCTTCTGTATAGTTACAATAATTTAAAAAAAATACCATTACCACAATTACACATCAGAGGTCAGTCAGTCATTTTCTACAGCTTCTTCCATAGTGGGTCGCGGGGGAGCTGGTGCCTATCTCCAGCAGGCTATGGGCAGGAGGTGGGGTACACCCTGGACAGGTCGCCAGTCTATCGCAGGGGAACACACAAACAACCATGCACACACTCATTCACACACCTACAACCATGCACGCACTCATTCACACACCTACAACCATGCACACACTCATTCACACACCTAAGGGCAATTTAGAGAGAGACCAATTAACCTAACAGGCATGTCTTTGGACTGTGGGAGAAGCCGGAGAACCTGGTGAGAACCCACGCATGCACGGGGAGAACATACAAACTCCATGCAGAAAGAGCCCCGGCTTGGAGTTGAACCCAGGACCTTGTTGCTGCAAGAGTGCTACCAACTGCACCACCATGCAGCCCCAAACCAGAGGTTTTCAAATATTTAAATATTAGGTTGCAATCCGCTTTTGTTTATTGTGAAATAATCTTGTAGAATTAAGTTGAATGTTTTGCTACATTTTGGGATGCAAAGAAAAACATATTAGTAAGCTATAAATTGCTTTATAAAGCAGAAAAGGATATATGCTGTATATGCTGTATATATGCTTTTTCTTGCATCACCTAGAACAGGGGTTCCCAAAGTGGGGGTCAGGAACCACCAGGGAGTCGTGAGATGATTTTCAGAATCATTGTGATGTGACCCCTGAGGTGTATGGAGGGCCAAATGGGCCACAATTATATAAATTTATATATCATGAAATAAATAAATGTACCATTAAATGTCCTGTTAAATAATTCAATTGTGCCATTTATTTATTTAATACAATATTATTATATTTTTAAATATACAATTACATTGTAAAATATTTATTTTTTAAATAAAGAAATATAGAGTGACATAATTATATGTATTTTTTGGGAGTCACCAGTCTCTGGTACTGTTATTTTAGGGGTCACAGGCTGAAATGTTTGGGAACCCCTGACCTAGAAGATCTTTCTGTATTTTTATATTTAAAGTGACATTGGGAGAGGCAGCACAGTAATTTTGGTCTGGTTCTGAGAAAACATTGCTTCATTTTACTATAATTTTTGTAAACTTTATTCAGAAAGTAGGGAAAAAGCAATTTGTTGTTATTTAAAGTTCTCAAAGAGAAAGGGGAATCAGCTAAAATCAGCAGATCAGTGCAGCACAAATGCGGAAAAATTGGTTACAGAATTTCTGATTGGTGCATCTCTGTAATATCGCCCACATAACTCAGATTTTAGAAATGTGTTATGTTAAAAAAAAATAGTACATTTGATAATTGATATTCCTCTACCTCTAAATATGACTGGACTTTTAAACCATCACATTTCTCTCTTTACACCCTCACAAGTGTGGTTGATAAGCCACTGAGTTGAGTATTCAGTTTGCTCTGCATGTTAGTTTTTCTTTTCATTCCTCAACAATCACTGATGATAAAACCCTGATTTAAATAAACACATATTTTTGACAGCAGGGACTGAAATCAGCAACCAAAATAACCTATGATGTAAGACAAGGCTTTAGTGTATTATGGTGGTAAATAAAAGCTGTTCATTATTTTTGTTACAGGATTAGGAAGGATATAAATTTAATTTTACTAGTTCTAAAATCTTCTTTAAACTAACAGTGATTCCTTACATTTCAGTTAATAAAAGATAAGACAATATCTGGATTATTCATAGTCCTCACAACCTTTACAGAGAGATGATGAATGGCATTATAAGAAAGTGTGAGGAGGTGTCTGTGTTAAAGCCAAACATGAACAATAATCTTCAAGTGAAGACAAAGCCTTTAATTTAAGAAGAAAAAAACTGACGGAGCAAAAGCCTAATGCAGTCTATATGTGTTTCAAAATAACCAAGAAAAGACACTCTGTCTTTGCCTTTCTAGCAAAGGAAACCCTGATGTGAACCTCTTTGATCATAGGAGACAAACTGTTTCCTGAAGAGGCCACTTTCATTTTCCTGATGCTTTTACTTTTGTTGTTTTAAGAGCACTCATTACCCAGGTTCACTTTGTGAACAATTTTTGGTTTAATGCAGCCTCTTTTTTGCACCTTTACATTACCGCAACTGCCAAATCTGCTTGCAGAGAAACATGCATGTAGACTATAAATCCAAATCATATTGTTGTATGTTTGTTGGACAGGTATTGTATAAATGTCTCATCAAAGTCTAATTTTTGCTTGTTTCCGTAAGTTTATAGATAAGGTGTCTTAGGTTACCTTGATGTTCATCTATAGTTATATACCCTAGCTTTAGGCTACTGAAAAAATAACTGACCACTTTTCATCACTCAGCTATTTTCTCCTAATATGCATTTTCTCCTAATATGCATATTCTAATATGCATTTAGTCACTATTTGCAAATATTACTGCTCTCCCTCGGATTCCTCTTTCTATAGAAAGTATGCCTGGCTCACTACTGTTGTGCTTAGCTGCATCTGTTTCTTAAGGGAGTTATTGACAGAGCCATTGCTGCCTTTTACCTTTGAGTTCACTTCTTATGACGAGTGATTGCTGCAAAGTCAATCATGCAATCAAATCAATAACTTTTTATCAATTGGCATTAAATGATCAACTGAATTTGACTGTATTTTTTATCATTTGGACTGAAAAGGTCTGTGTGTAACTGCATCTGAATCTGGCAGTATGACTGGATGGTTTTGGAACAGAGTGAATTTTTATAGAATCGAATCTGCACCAAATTGTCTATAATTGGACCAGCAGGATGTCATACCCTTACAAACAATCCCCAGATATTTATTGCTTTACTACAGCAAAGTTCAAAATATAATTATATCCATGCAGCTAAGAAATTTTAGATTTAATTGAAAGGTAAGTTATTCCAAGAATTTTGCACCGACTATTCATTGACCATGACTCAGATACTTGGTTAGTATAGGACTCCACATTATAAATATAGTCTTACCATTTAATGTGTGCTAAGTACTCTAGTGCATGCTTGTGTAGCCTTACCACTTGTGGAGGCATCTTGGTGGCCAGATCATGGATGGCTTTTCCCATGATACACAGGGAGGAGAGAATAAACACAACCCCCAAGATCACACATGCTCTGAAAACCACAAAACAGACGGACAACAATGTGTTTGGAGTTAGTGTCAAAGAACTACATCATTTTACATGACCATTAACCGGGAGACCTACAGAGAATAAACAGAAAGTATCATGAAATTCTAGCCCAAACATGTCACAACTGAGAATTTTACATGACGGGGAGGTTTAGCAGATGGATAGGTTTCATCAACATAGCCCGATTGATGGTGCTGTAAGAGCCCCTCTATCTCTGACTTATCTGCTGGTCCAAACTTACAATATCTGCCAGGAGGCTGTGGATCTGTCTTGCAGGGACCCTTGTTTGTTCTTACTTGTTTCTACATCCTAACACTTCAGATATAGGATTATGAAATCAGAGCTGCTGGTCAGTTTGTGTATGTTTGCCTCTACAAGTGATTCTGTGTGCATTAATGGATGTTAAAGTGGCACGTTTCATTATTAGTGACACCTCTGAGTTCATTTTTAGATAAATGAGCTTTGTGCAACCTGACAGTTAATTAATAAAGTCCACCGAGCTGCAGCAAGTCAGTAATAAGCGATGACATACATTTACTTTTTAAATTAAAAGTCACAAATAAATAGAATATTTAAAATGATTTGAATGCACCTTAAATCATATCCTATCCTTATATTATTTATTCATGAGAAATGAATAACGTACCTTCTGATTTTGCTTATGTGTGATGTTGTTGCTGTAATTAATGGTTCCGTGATATATATATATATATATATATATATAATATATATATATATACTATATATATATATATATATATATATATATATTATAGTTTATACTCACATATACTCTCTATGTGCCGAGTGAACAGCTGCTGCGTTGCTGTAGCGCCATAGGACGATGGCTGATGACATGACATCCAGAGTGGCATCAAACTACAGCCAGTGAGAGAAAGGCAAAAAAGAAATGAGAAATGGTAAGCCTTCTACAAAGCTTTATATAACCAGAGATATTTAAAAACTGATCGACTTAAAGAAATATGCATTTGAAAAACTGCTCGAAATACATTTATTTACATCTATACTTTGAAGTGCTGATTTTTGTAAAAATCAGTTTATGCAAATACTTTTTGTTTTCCACTGTATGAACATACCTAAATTAAATTAAAGGCTGTATTATTAGGAGTTTCCAATGTAGGATTTTACTATTGCAATATAATAATTCAAACCTCTAGGGGTTTTAATGTTTTAATGTGGATGGTGATGCGTACTGTACAATTTGGCCGTATTGTTTTAAAGTGAATAAACTGTGCACAGCAAAACGGGCTGAATATGCTGAATATCTTGTAAATTCAAGAAAAGCAATAGAGAAATTATTCATAGTACGACTGACAAATAATACTTTTTGTTTTTAGGTCCTCCTAACTGTTCTAAAATGTAATAAAAACCGCAGTGTTAACTTCAAGTATCATGGTTTGCAGAAGCCACAGATAATCAGATGCTTTGCTGAAGGTTTCCCACTTATTAGACATTGAAGCAATTGGTATTTAAAATTCTATCTTCCAGATAAAATTGCCAGCACCTCAGCTCAGATATCCTAATTGTGTTATGCTAATTTCTAACCACAAGCCCAATGTGTGAATTTATTACTTTTCATTTCCTTGTTAATAACCTTTACCTTCTCCTACTAATAGCAACCTCAATTATTTCCTCTTCGCCCTCGTAAAAACCTGCTGACCTGTTCCACGAACACAAAATGCATTTTGACATTCCACCTCAGCTCCTTGAAGGGGCCATCCTCTTTCCTTTGTTACTGTGGCAACAAGGGGACCAATAACACTTGGGTGCTGGGATTCATTAATAAATTACCGACATCCCCAGTAATGACTAATTGATCAGCGTTTAGGGAGGAAAGAAGGGAGCTGAGACTCACAGCGAATCCAAAGGCTGACGCGCTGTGTCTCATGAACGAAACAGCTGTGAAAACAAAAAACAATAACATGAGTGACTTTTGTCCTTTGTATGAAAACAAGGCAATTCATTCTGATCGTTTACCTATTTTTTGACAGAATACATTCATAAGCACATGATGGATCATGTATTAACACCTAAGTACAAAATGAGAAATCACCTAGCAAAAAAAAGATGTTATAAAAAGAAATGCAAAAGGTACATCTCAGGTCTTGACTACAGTGAGGGAACATTTTTATCATTCTTTTTCATTTATATAAAGCAGCATTCCCCATTTATTGAAAAATATATCCACATAAACAGCTTATATTGACTATAAAGCATGGTGGAGGAGTGTTATTGATTTGGGCTTATTTTTCACCCACCTGACTTAGGTTTGTCACGATCGCTGAATAAATCCTGAGCTCCTAATTGCTCATTCAAAACTCTGAGGTATTTAGGAGTTAAACATTATCTGCCCAAACTAAAAATGGGTTGATAAAGCAGGGAAAGGAACAAATTAAGCATTTTATGGGGACTGCTGTGGTAGTGCAGAGTTTTCGTATTGCTTTTACGGGTTTTTCTTTCCTTGTATAACCAAAGCAACAGCTGTGTCTGCATTTTCACTCTAAATAAGGTGATAAAATGACAGACCTTAAAAGAGCTGTGAAAAAATACATACACTCAGAACTGCAAAGATTTCCCCAAACTGATGAGAAAGACCGTTGGATATGGGACAAGATGACTACATTAAAAATTTGGGAAAAAATTTTTCCTTCAAGCACCTAAATGCCCAGATGTGCTCAGTTTTCCACACACATTTGCATGTAATATAAATAAATTCTTTGTCTAATACTTTATCTAAATACATTTGACAGATTATTTATTTTATTTATATCATGCTTACCAAATTTTGGTAACTAAACAGGTTGAAGTTTTTTAATTACTAGGACTTTTTACCAGAAAAGTGTGTTTTCCTAAATATTTTTCAGACAGTTACAGGAACCTTTGGTCCCCCATACACTGTCTTTATGCAAGTCATCACGGAGACCCAGAAAGGTCAGTATGACACCAGTGGTGTGAAATCACTGGATCTATTTAATAATGCAGACCAAGGAGCACCATATGATACAACCTATTGTATGCTTATCAATAAGGAGATATATATTAAATCGTAAATTACTTAATGACCTCTGCAAGTTAATTAGCAGGAATAGAAAAACATTTATTAATAGTTTTTACCAGTACTGACGTCAATGAGGCTGACGTATTATATGCTCATTGCAGTGCAGTTGTTGTTTATGCACCTGTATTGTTTTGCTGAGCTCCTTTTCCTTGCATGTTTAGCTCCCCCTCTCTGTGCTTGCAGGTCAGAGTCTCATGGGACACCAACCTGGCTGTTAAATTGCCATAGCAACAGGAGATTTGAGGCAAAGATGGGACTTGATTTGAGCTCCAGCAGGAAGCGAGAAGCTTTAATCTTCCTCTGCTCTCTCCTCTTACCTCCTAGTCATTCACATGACCTCTGTCTTTGCAACCTTGCAGTCACATTTCCTTCGACAGATTTCACTTCCATCCTTGCTGTTCTACCAAGCCAAGTACATTTAGACCTGCTGTAACAGAACCAACGGTGATACAACAGACTTTAAATGTCTACAGGGAAAGGATTTGCTTCACCTAAATAATGACGTCAAGGAAGATACCAGAAGAGAGAAAAGCAGCCCTAAACAAAAGGTAAACAGTAACCAATTAAAAGAAGATGATAATGTAGAAAGAACCAACGTGCTTGAAGATGAGACAGCAGTCCTGCACACACCTGCAACAGTCGTACTAGCTGGTGACACAGGATTTCCTGCAATATGCTGTTTCTGTCATTCTTTCCTGTAGAGAGAATCACCTTGAATCTCCGTATTTGTCTTAGTCACACACCAGACTTCCAGATCTGTTTGCTCTCATTGCTTTTTCCTTGGGCCTCTACCAGGCTTCCACCTACCTAAAGAGCCCAGAAACAAGGCCAAGCCATCTGAGCCAGTCTCACTATAAATCCAAAGAACAAATACAAAAACAGGCTTCTCTGCCAAATTTTCTGTTATGTTTAGACAAAGTACTGGCTTTTTTCCTTGAGTTTAGAGTCTCATGGGTGCTTCAATAATTCATAAGTCCGTGTTTGTCGGCTTAGGAAAACAACACCAACAAAGAAGGTTTGTCTTAAAATGGTCAGCTACATAAACTAGACTGAAAATTACAAAAAAAAAAAAACATCCGAAAGATAAATCTGCAGAACGTCTTGTCAAAACAACTTTAACGAGGTTCAGGGAAAAGAGGGGTTCCTTAAAGAGTAACCTACCTCCATGGTTTAAGACGTGGAGCAACAAATAAAACCCTGAAATTATTTATTAACCCACCACAGTGGTGTTAGGTCAGGGGGTGACGCTCCAAGGCGTGGCACCACCAATCCTTTCAAAATGCTTTCTTTAGAGAAGAGTCAACTGCAGCTAAAGGCTTGTATTGAGCCACATCTAAGCACACACCAACAAGACACTTGTAATGTGACAAGCAAAGTGACAAGTGCACGATGGCACAGCTGATGTGTGTTCCCCTTAAATATAATATGTATCATCAAATTTAATATTTAAATCACCCAACATGAGTCAGCCTCGTGGAGTGCCATTCAAAAAAAGTTCAAAAAACTGTTTTTATCTCTTGTTCACTCTTTACATCCTATGTGTTTAGAGAACCAGAGGCAGTTTTTGTCCTCCCCCGAATCCCAAGAACCCTTAGAATAAAGCGGGACAGGTTAAAATGTCTATTTATTGTAGTTTTCATCACTTGTCTCAATAGTTAGTCTTAATGTCAAAAAAAGCCTTGAAATGCTAGTTATTTTTCCAAATAAAGAAATGTTTTAATTTTGAGGTTTTTTTTACATAAGTGCTATTCAGTGTGGAATAATAATTATTTAAAGTTAAAAAGTCCAAAACATGACAACAAATGTTGTTTTAGGATACTCGTTTCTCTTTTTTTTGCTTGTTTTTTCTATACTGTGGGATTCCAATCAAGAATGCTGTAATACCTATGGTGTGTCAGCCGATGGCAATAATGTTGACTGACTAACTTAAAACTTTAATCAAAATAATCTTGAGCATGGCCAAAGCAATGCTAATTTCCCTCAAACAATGGTACTTTTAATTTATTAACTTCTCCAGCTAACGTTTGATGTTAAATGAAAACAGCAAGGACAAAGTGAGACAGATGTGGAATGACTCTTAACACCGCTCCACTGTTGTTGTGGTTTCTGCCACAGAAAGCAAGACTGGACATATGCAAAGTGCGCCTGAATGTCATAGTTTCTAATAATCTAATAATTTGGATATCAAGTCCATACGTATATGTATTGATCACAAAGAGTTCTGTTAATCTCAGTCTTCTCACCAAAACTCGTTTTGTGCAAGGAAAAAAAGCTGACAATTTCCAGTAGTACAGGATCTAAGTGTTTTAGACTTAGATCCTGACCTTTCACCAAGGTTCCACCACTGTTTTCGAGGATTCCTCTCAGGGTTCCTGTCTCCTGAGTTCCACTGTGGGCTCCTGACCTCCTTCGCTTTCAGCCAAGAACTAACTAAAAACTTTTTGTTATGGTTGTTGTCTTTGAGTGCTAATGAAACTCTAAAAGCTGTGCCCTCCTGAGCGGTGCGCCACATCAACAAAAAAATAAATAAATTATGCCACTAAGAACTATTATACCACACTGACTTTACTGATTTCATATGGGAAAATCAGCAATTTCTGATTTAAAATAAGTGGAAATGTCCCTCTAAAAGGCTCATTGGGTTATCATTACTTTGATTAAATACAGAGTATACAACCAGTGTTAATGTGTAAGGGAGTGTGACCAATGGGATAATTGGCTTATGCATCTACAAGCTTTCATGTATGTATGTCTACATTCCAAGAGAGCTTTCGATTCATAGCTGCAGCCCGAGAACCACTCACCCATAACATTGAGTTGCCATGTGTTTAACTAATTTTTATGGACTTAGTTAAAAAACAGATCCATTTATCAATCATGCAAAAGAGCTCAGGAGCTATTCTTTCAATCTTCATGTTTTTTCTTCTTGAGTTAAGTGTTACGAATAATTATATAATCTCATGGTATTTTCTTTGCTCTGAGGGGGATTTTCTCATGATACAACTGATAACTGATCCATTGGATCTCATAATAACAGAGTCTTAGTATTACTAAGAACATTATAGTCATTCAGATTAGTGTCATGAAGTTAAATGCTTTTTGACACAAAGTTTATTAAGGAAAAAGTGCAAAGAAGCAAATCCATGTAAAAATATGATTGGAAAAAAAGATTTAAAAGTAGAAGAAGGCAGAAAGATCACTTACTGTAAATAGTAAACAGTGCTGAATGTTTGCATGTAGTAAATTGGTCATCTGACCTTTACACACCCTCAGACAAATTGTTTATTAAAGCAGGTTTTGATTATGTTTGAGTCCTCTTGAGTTCAAACCTGCCATCAGTTGTGGTGGATTAATCTGAAAGGCTGCCCTACCAGGATTTTCCTGATACTTCTTCATTCTCAAACTTCACCTAAAGCCACAGTTTGCTAAGTGGTTATATAGGATAGCATTATACAAAAGTATCAGTCAGAATTATGGCACAAAAACTACACACATGGCACAGTCAAGGCAGTCACCAATATTTGGAGCAAATATGGGACAACGATTACATTACAAAAACTGTATATTTCAGAGACAGAAAGTAGTCTGGGATGCCACCAAGAGGCTAACAGCAATATTGAAAAAGCTTCAGAACTTTTCAATAATACTGGTTGTGCTCTAAATGTGACAGAAATATCCTGGATGCTCACAGATTCTGGACAAAGGAGTAAGGTCCCAAGACAGAATTCTATTCATCTCAAAAATTGCACCTGGAATGGATTTAACCTTGTGGGATAATGTGTTATAGTCTAATAAAACCAAACAAACTTTTCGACCATAATTTTGGCACAAAAACAAAGAAAACCATCCTGACAGTGAAACATGGTGGCAGTATCATGTTAAGGAGTTACTTTTCTTCAGATGGAACTGATGTTTTTTTCACTGAAGCTATGAGCAAATGCAAAACACCAGTCATTTTCTCTCTAAAACCTTCAGTTATTGCTGAAGATGGGTTTTCTCTTTTTAGCCACACAGTGAGACAAAGTATGGATCCAAATCAACAGAAAAATGACTACTGAGATTATTATCAAAATGTGCTTCCATAAGGTATTAGTGTTTGCTAACAGGCTATTATACCTTTTATTACTTTTCTGTTTCAACAGATTTGTTTGTATTTTAGTTGTACATAATATATGTCTAATTATGTATTGAAAATGTTTGTAAATGATTTATCATGTTCTAATTTAGTTTTACATCATTACAAAACTGACCTTCTAGGGTTGTGTTTTGAAAGTGTCTATATGCACATTTCAACACATGAATCTGGACCTTTTCTTTCATTAGATCTAAATGTTTTCAGCACAAGAAGAAAATAAACATTGCCTTTCTGTGATATCATTTGTAAAGCAATTCTGTTTCTGCATCTTAGGGATGCACTTGTTCAAACATAATGGTGGAGTGCTTTTATTTATGAGGCTGTCAGTCTAAAAAGACTAGATTCACTCAGTGAGGCTCCTAATGTAAAAATAGCTGGTATCACCCTCCCTGCAGTTATTCATCTTCCAGTTTCTGCTCCCGAGCTCATTTCGATGTGCCAGCCGTCTGTGTGGTTACCAGCTGCCAGCAAGTCGATGCCTCTCTGGAGGCGAGCAGACATGGTTCCGTGTTCTGTCCTTCTGGGTGTTAGTTAATCAGGGGGGCAAGCATGCATGGACATATACTAACAAGACTGGAGAAATAAGTAGGAAAAGCACAGAAAGAGCTGTTTGAATGGGAGACAAAGGGAATTTAAAGGCTCTGCAGAAAGAGACAAACAAGAGCATACAGAAAGGTAAGAAAAAGAGGGAAATGTTGAGAAGAGACAGAAGCTAACTGGAAAAACAGCAGTAAAAAAACATTTTATTTTAAATGTTGGAAAAATCCAAGAGATTATTTTGCTTTCTTTAAAATGAAGAATTTATGTTCTTGCAGTTTAATCCCTGCAGTATTCTTCATATTTAAGAAAGAAGAAAAAGCTAAGATCAAATTTAAACTTCTGCATGAACACAACTTGGAAAGATTTCAGATTTCTTTTTGGATGTAACACTCTTTTGATTATTTCCTGCATTTTTTTTATCAAAAATTCCCTCTTCAACTGCAGCACTTAGAAGCTGTCTCTAAAATCAATAATCCTCGTTTAGAAATATAGTTACTCCAAAGTAACCAGAACAATCTCAAAGATGTGTCAATTTGTAAGAAATTCTGGTAGAAATTTGTAATGGCTTTCAGCTTTTAAACACTCTCTCTACAAGATCTAAGTCCAGCTATTTTCTCTAATAACCAGGAGAAATGAACTTCAGGCAGCTGGCTGGATCTTTTGATAGTGTGTTCCTCGTTTGCATGAACAAATTTTTTTTTTTTTTTTTTCAGAATGTTGTGCAGCGTCTCAGACAGACCCGTGGCTGCTTGTTGTTGGTATGAAGTCAGTAACTTATGTGTGTGTGTGTATATATATCATATATATATATTATATATATTATATATTATATATATATATTAAAATATATATATTAATATATATATAATATATATATATATATATATATATTATATAAAATATATTTATATAAATATATATATGTAAATATATATATTTACATATATGTATATGTGTGTGTATATATACACACACATAAGTTACTGACTTCATACCAACAACAAGCAGGCACGGGCTGCACGGTGGCGCAGTTGGTAGTACTGTTGCCTTGCAGCAAGAATGTCCTGGGTTTGATTCCCGGCCAGGGGTCTTTCTACATGGAGTTTGCATGTTTCCCCCCATGCATGCATGGGTTCTCACCAGGTACTCTGGCTTCCTCCCACAGTCCAAAGACATGCCTGTTAGGTTAATTGGTCTCTCTAAATTGCCCTTAGGTGTATGAATGAGTGTGTGCTTGGTTGTTTGTGTGTTTCCCTGCGATGTACTGGCAACCTGTTCAGGGTCTACCCTGCATCTTGCCCATAGACTGCTGGAGATAGGCACCAGCTCCCCCGCGACCCACTATGGAATAAGTGGTAGAAAATGACTGACTGACTATATATATATATATTTCAAGAACAAGTGAATATTGCTTTAATGTCCATAAAAATGCTTTTTATGATCAGAGGGTGCTACAGAAAACTTGGAACTGCATATTTTATCTTACATTTCTGTCAAAATTAAACCCTTCCTACAAGGAAAACTTAAAACACTAATATTCTGTTAGGTATAGAAAAAGGACATTTTACATTGTAAAAAGAGTCGGTTTATAGGGATTAGTTCACACTAATTTAACTGTCGATAGTTTAACACATGTAACCCAACCTTTTTAATGTTATTGTTAGTTTTCTGAAACGTTGCATATATATTAAATTTAAGAGAATAATGCTACTATAATAAAAATGAAGGAGGTTATTTAATTGGTCTTTTTAAGTTATTCATCTATTGATCCGTCCGTCCATCCATCCATACCCAAGCAAGTTCTGGATGTGTCCTGGATGCTATTCCCGGTTGGATATGGCCTGAAAATGTCCAAAGAAAGGCTTCCCCTTGTACCCCCTTGTGTCTAGCATCTCGGTTTTTCATGTTTTGGTTCATGTTTCATGACTGTACGTTAGGTTGGAACATAGATAGATCATTAAATTAATAGTCCGCATTTTGGCTCAGATCTTTTTTATTTACCACGACAAAGTGGAGCAGCACACAGATTGCAGCAGATAAGACCCCAGGGCATTCTGGACAAACAACCATGTATGCTCACACTCACTCCTAAGGGCAACCTGGCATACCAAGAAACAAACCCTTGCATGCAAGGGGGGGACATGCAAACTCCTTGCAGAAAGAGATTTTGAACTCAGGACCTTCTTGGTGCAAGGCTACAGTGCTTGCAACGGTTCCACCATGCAACCCTCTTAAGTAAATATTCAGTTGATGATACATCTAGTAATCCATAGGGCAGTATCTCCATTGTCAAACAAGCAGATTAAACAAACTGGAGTAACTATTATGTTTCAGCTATAGATCTATAAGAACCTTTGTCCAGCTGTCTGCTGACAGGTACAGTAGAGTGAGGCAGGTGTTTCTTCTCTGGCTAGTTGCCATTCCATTAACCCATAAACCACCCATGCTATTGACTTTATGAAAAAAGTCCATATTGAATTAGCAGAATAATTTACAACCAAATAGAAATGTAATTACGTCCTCTTCTCTGCTCCTCAAGGGCAGGAGCTCAATTTGAGGATGCAGACTTCAATTACATCCAAGGAGCAGAGAAATAACCTGGGAGACTTTAATGAGGAGAAGGAATGAATGACAAAGGCAACTGGATGGATGGACAAAAAGAGAATTGGAGCTAAGCGGAGACATGACGTGGGTGGGTTAGCAGCAGGAAAAAGCGAAGTGATTAAAGTGAAAATATGTCAGACAGAAAAAAGGGAACTGATTAATGCAACTGAGATTAAGTGCCGACTGTCAACCTGTGACTCTGTACCAAGCTAAGTCATTACACTCACAAATAAAAAAATAGCATTTTAATTCAATTCAGTTTATTTATATAGCGCCAATTCGCAAAACGTGTTATCTCAAGGCACTAAACAAAGTCAATCTTCCAACAATAATTTCTTGAAGTGAAAGAATACTACTTTATTGTCCCAATGTTCTTTATGACAAAAAAATTAGGACATCCTCTTTAATATTCATTTATTTAGTGATTGTTCACATATTGATCTCTAATCATGTTTTATTTATTTCAGGAAAGAAAAGTAACCTTGTTTACGCACGGAGAAGAGATATATATAAAAAAAGTGTTTTCTAGCTGAGGAAAATGTTAGCACACCCTATCCCTTAATAGCAAGCATTACCACCTTCGGCTGAGAAACCTTCAGTGAGATGATTCTTGTAGCCATCTATCAGTCTCAGATATCAGTCTGAGGAAAGCTTGTCTCGCTCGCATTTTCAGCTGTGAGAAGTTTGAGCGATGTCTTCGATGTATAGCTCATTTCAAATCACCTCATAGCATCTCAGTGATTTCAACATCTGTGCTTTGACTTGGCACAGGACTTTGAATTTCTCAATTCTCAGCTTATCCGTTGTGGATTTACTGGAATGTTTTAGGTCTTTGCCATGTTGGAGGGTACAGCTTTCTTCAAAAATCTTCTGATATACAGGAATTAATGCTGGGTTCTAGGATGGTCAACTGCTCAGGCCCTGCTGTAGGAAAGAGTCCCAAAATCATGTCACTTACACTGCTGTGCTTCACAGTTGTCATGGGTTTTTTCCTGGATAATGTCTTGCTTTATGCCAAACATCTCCACTGTTCAGGAATCCAAATAGTTCAGTTATAGATTTATCTGTCCACAGAACATCACTCCAGAAATCCTGGCCTTTGTCTGTGCTCTCTGTGGCACACTTCAATCAACCCCTTGTGTTTTTCTTACAGAGCAAACATTTCCTCATTGGACACCTCCCATGAAATGCAGTCTCATTCTGATTTTACGATCATGAACTTCATTATCAACAGCAGCAAAAGTCTAGTGTAGGTTCGGTGATGAGATTTTGGAGATGTCTTTTAGGATTTTGTGATCTGTGTTCAGGGTGAATTTGGTTTGATAGCCAGGCAAACATGGGCATGTTGTTAGTCTTTTTTGAATGTCTTCCACTTTTAGACCATCTTCTGGATAGTAGGATGGCTTATTTAAAATTCATCTGAGACCTCTTTAAACCTTTTACGAGACTCAGAAGCTGCTACATTCTTCTGTCTGGAGGCCTCAAACAGCTCTTTCAGTGTCCTAATTTTTTGGCATGACTAACAGAGGCTGTTTTTAAATGTTGGTATTTTAGGTCATATTCTTTTTGTAAAACAGTCTGCTTATAAATCTGGTATTTTCACATTGTAATAAAATGTCTAGTGAGCAGAAGCAGGTAAAAGGGCAGAGAGGAGTTAAAATATTCAGCAGGAAGATCACAAGAAGAGCTGACAGCAAGAGTAAATTATGCCCCATTAAGGTTGAACTAAACAAGGTTTTTATGTTAATGTGCCTGACGGGGCAGGAAGAGGAGAGGAGGACCTGACCTCACAGTTTTACGTTGTCAATCTATTGGCTAGAATCATAAGAAGGCGGGGCTGTTACCGTGTCTCTGCACAAGGATAATTTGCAAACAGAAAGATGGAAGAAACAAAGTAGGTGAGACTGTAGGTTTGCAAAGACAAGTGTGCTTTAGATTTTGAATGTAAGATTTTTCTATAGAAACAATGGTAGTACTTTTTGGCAGACAATATCCCACTCTCAACTGGTTTCAGAGAAAGAAAAAAAAGCTTGTGAATTGTTAAGTCTGAAAATCTATGGAAAGCACTGAGGATCAGATTGCACTGAGATAAAGTATAAAGGGTGTTCAATGCGGGCAACTATTTGTTACATACAGGGAATGTGCTGTGGCCAAAAAGGCTTTTCTACTAATAACTGAATAAAAGTGTCTTCAATACTGTTTCCCTGTACCATTTCCTCCAATTACATGTAACCTAATTTATGGACTAATTTGTTTTCATTTCCTTGTATGTGTGGATTACCTGATAACTGCTCAGCTGTAAAAGGTATTTAAGTGTCTTTTATACTTGACTCCATCATTTATGACTATCTTCAACTATAAAAAAGAATAAACCGGTAGGAACATGGGTAAAAACAGTGATATGAAGGGATGAAATGATGATACAAGTTGGTGTGGGGGAAGAAATGGCCCAGAGTCTACAGCAGAGGTCACGGAGTAGCCGACCAGGGTCCGGATGAGGTCCAACATGCCGTCCAATCGAGCCTGATTTTAAACATTCATATATTACCGCATGTTGTCCAACAGTATCTAACTTCACTTGCGCCGCATCTCGTGTTAATATGGTATAGCCCTGCGGAGCGTCTGGCTACAGGCTGCACGTGATGCAAGTCAGGCAATGAGCTACTTCAGAATCAGAATCAGAATCAGAATCAGCTTTATTGCCAAGTTTTTACATACAAACAAGGAATTTGACTCCGGTACACTTTGCTCTTTGTTTTTTTTTTTTTTGTATTACAGAATATACATATTTACAATGTACAAATATACACATATATAAATAAATAAAAAGGTGCATTTGCAACATCTGTATGCTGTTGTTTTGTACTCTATTGAATGTTCAACAGAGAAACAGCCTGGGGGAAGAAACTGTCTCTGTGGCGGCTAGTTTTACTTAACACCGCTCTGTAGCGTCAGCCTGAAGGCAGAACTCTAACCAGTTTATGTGCAGGGTGTGTGGGATCTGCAGAGATTTTAACAGCTCTTTTCCTGACCCTAGACCTGTATAAGTCCTGGATGGAGGGAAGATCAGCCCTGATGATTCTCTCTGCAGTCCTGATTGTTCGTTGCAGTCTGGACCTGTCCTGTTTTGTGGATGAACCAAACCACACTGAGATGGATGAAAACAGGACAGACTGAATGATGGCAGTGTAGAAGATGACCAGCAGCTCCTGTGGAAGGTTGAACTTCTTGAGTTGCCTCAGGAAGTACAGTCTCTGCTGGGCCTTCTTTCGAACAGTGTCTATGTGTGAAGACCATCTCAGGTCCTCAGAGATGGTGGTTCCTAGGAACCTGAAGTGGTCCACAGCCGACACGATGTTGTTAAGGATGGTGAGGGGGGTGTATGGGGGTGGTGTTTTCCGAAAGTCCACCACCATCTCCACAGTCTTGAGTGGGTTTAGTTCCAGGCAGTTCTGACTACACCATTGTATCAGGCGATCCACCTCCTGTCTGTATGCAGACTCATCACCGTCCTGGATCAGTCCAATGACAGTGGTGTCGTCTGCAAACTTAAGGAGTTTCACGGACGAGTCCGCAGAGGTGCAGTCATTTGTGTACAGGGAGAAGAGAAGTGGGGATAGAACACACCCCTGGGGGGCACCAGTACTTATTGATCTGGTTCGGGAGAACCAGTGCATTTCACTCTGGGCAGCTACTGCTACCCTAACCACAAAGCATTTTCTCATTGACTATGTAGACATGAACATTTTTTTCCTGCCGGCTGCCGCGTCTGACTTTCAAACAGGCAGCTATGTGGGTCAGCAACATTCTGGTCCACACTCCAAGCCAGTTGGTGGCAGTAATGCACCACATCGTTGTATGCCAACCGCCAGATAACGACAAAGAAGAAGCTATGCGGGTCCTTGAACGCAGGTTGCTAAGTTACTAGTTTGGGAGCTCACGCTTGCTAATAGTACAATTACTTGGTGCACAGATGAGTTAGTAAAAGATGATTGCTTCATCAAAAATACGTAAAGTGGACTATGAAAATCACACATTTAAAAATGAACAGACAGAGGCAGAGTGGATTGGGTGTGGTTGCATTCCCCCTACCTGTTGGTTTGTTTTACTTTAATACAACAATTCTGGGGCTGCACGGTGGCGCAGTTGGTAGCACTGTTGCCTAGCAGCAAGAAGGTCCTGGGTTTGATTCCCGGCCGGGGGTCTTTCTGCATGGAGTTTGCATGTTCTCCCCGTGCATGCGTGGGTTCTCACCGGGTACTCCGGCTTCCTCCCACAGTCCAAAGACATGCCTGTTAGGTTAATTGGTCTCTCTAAATTGCCCTTAGGTGTATGAATGAGTGTGTGCATGGTTGTTTGTGTGTTGCCCTGCGATGGACTGGCGACCTGTCCAGGGTGTACCCTGCCTCTCGCCCATAGACTGCTGGAGATAGGCACCAGCTCCCCCGCGACCCACTATGGAATAAGTGGTAGAAAATGACTGACAACAATTCTGTTTTATATAAATAGTTCATCAGGCTCCATTTCTGTTATTGATACAAAGAGTTGGAAGAAGCATGTAGTGGCAGCAGTTCGCCAACAGAGGGCTTCTCAAATTCAGTGGGCAATAGTGTTGTAACGGCTGCAGGAGGGAGCGTTCACTGATACTTTGTATCTGTCTTTAACAGTTGTGAAGAATAAAAGAACTTGCAAAATCCACACTGAATGATTATTTAGTGTGCAACAAATTGTAGGGGGAATGCAACCACACCCAATCCACTCTGCCACACATACGGTCTCTTAAGGCACAACAGTGAGCATATAAGTGTTCACTGTAAGTACAGTGGATTTTGGGCAAACAAAAAACCTTTCACTGACTGGAAAATGATCAAAGAGTGCATGAAGCTGTGGCAGAAACACTTTAAGATGGAAAAGAAGGACAACAACTTAAGGAAAAGGTTAAGCAAATTACCCTGCCTGCCACAAGCACAAGGAGAGCAGAACTGTTAGACCAAGATGTACAGACCCAGGTAGACTGTGCCATTCAAAGTGTGTTTAATATTGGTACTTCAATTGGATTGCACTTTTCTGTTCAGCAGATGATTTCATTGACATATGAATAATTGATCAGTAGTTAAAAATAACTCTAATGTTGAATATATGTTAAACAAAGATGAAAGAAAATATTTTTGTTTGATTTAAAATGTTTGGACCCCAAAGTGTTTGGATGAGGGAGGTAGTGGACCTCCAGCTATTTTAATTGGGGACCCCTGGTCTACAGCAACAACAAAAGCAGAACCACCAGACTGTTATGCAGCTTACTCCATTAAGTATTTAATATAATGAACTACTGTTTAGATTATGCACTTTATGTTGATGCATTTAATTTGTTTTGTCTCTTATGTTTCAATCTATTTGTATTTTTTATCTATGCAATGATATTTTGCCATTAATCTGTTGTAGTCTCTTTAATATAAAATAAATGTAGATTGATTTGATTTGATTGGTGCATGTGAAAGCAATGAAAATGTCCAATCCAAAATACAAGAAGTTGACACTTTTGAAGGATTTTTTTTTTAGGGTACACTGCCAGCAAAGAGCACACAAACACAATCCTTGCTTCCTCAGCAGATGTATCCGATAAGGTTGAAGTCGTTTTCTCAGCCGCAAAATATTGTGTTTAATAATTCAGGACCTCCAGCTCAGCTCAGTTCAGCTCCGCTCTGCCCTGAGCCCTGCTCTCCTGGAAGAGTTCACCCAGCAGAAAACCTAACTGTGTATCTTCCTGTCCTTTTGCCTCTGCCCCTTTTTCTTTCCGCCTTTTAACATCCTGAGTTTTCTGCCCCTGTTTAGCTCTTTTGCCTCTGAAGGTGACTCATTTGCTACTTATCTTTATATACCAATGTTATAAAACACAAATAATTTTTTTACTTCCTGTTTCTCTTGCTCAGTTTTACACTTGTCCTTTCTGATTTTACACTTTTCACTCCGATTTATCTCACTTTTGTTTACCATTAATCATCCTTCCACATTCTTATTTTACCTATGAGTATGTTTCCTCTTTATCCTCCCTTCATCTTTCTATCCATTTCCTCTTTTCAGTGTTAATACTTCCTCATTCCTTTCCCTCCTTAAAAATCCTTTAGGGACCGCACCACCTTGTTCTCTCCCCCCATCAGCACAGCAGAATTGATATGTAGCCGGACAGAGCTGAGGTCTATTGGCACGGAGAAGATGTACCATCTGTGTGCAGTTTGGCACTGGGGACTCACCAGGGTTTGTGTGGAGATCAAGCAGGAGCTGACTGGGCTAATGCTTCCTACGTGCATATAGGTTTTCGACAGTTTCACCCAGAAAACAGATTAAAAAGACTTCCAGTCGAGTTAACAGGATTTCCTACCCACAAGAAGTTGTAGCAAGAGAGATGCACCACTGATAGAGAACAAAGTGTTTATTAAAGTCACTAAAGTTTATGTCAATGTAATGAACAACAATTAGGAGGGAATTACAGCTCAGCTAAGCCCAGAAGATTCATAAAAGTCCCCGTCAACGACATTTCCAGCAACCATTCATTTTCTTGTAATGCATATAAAGGATATGTTTCATTGCAACAGATGCATAATAAAGCTTATCAACACTGGGATTTAGTTTGAAACAGATTGTATATTGTGTTTTAACAAAGTGATGCCAAATTAAAAGACTTTCGCAATACAAAGCGGCACTTAAGCCTAACCAGTGATTCAGGCCTGTAATTTCTTTCTTTCAAATAATGATACACAAGGATCCGGATTTGGCTGAGTAGTTGTCTGGCCATTGGTAGGTTGTTGGTTCAGTTCAAACACCCTAAGGTACCTGTAGCTGTATGAATTTCCAAGCGATATATTTGACCGATTCTCTATGTAAAGATAATCTTAAATAGCTGGTAGGACTAGTAAAGAACTATATAAGTTCAGACCATTTAGCTCCAGTTAAAAAGTAAATATTTGCCTCTTTTTGGTTTAAAAACACAGTTTCAAAACATTTACATTTTGTGTCATTCTCTTCCTACAGTTTAAACTAGTTTTAGCAAGATCTGGCTGAAATACTAAAGGAGTATCGTCCAGAATTTTTAATGCATTGAATGGAGTATTTGCAGAGTTTGTGTTAATACATTGCTAAGGAGGGGATCAGCATCACCTTAGAAACACAATTATTGATGTCCATCAATCTAGGAAGTGTTAAAAGGCCTACTTCATTTAGAAGGATGACATCAGAGTAGAGATATATAACCAGATATATATTTGGTTGGTTTTCACTAGTCTTTAGTGAAAACCAAACACAGCATATTAGCACAAACACCTCATGAGCTTCTCTGTATGCCAAAGTATGGTTGAGTCAAATGTAAGGTCATATGTTTAACAACAGAAGATTGGCCCAAACTGGATCATCAACAGGGTGATGGGCACAAACACAGCAGCATCTCTAGGCTGAAAAAAGAAAATAATCAAGGTTTTTTAATAGCCCAGTCAAATCACAGACGTAACCATGATTGAAATGCTTCTATGGGACCTTAAGAGAGTTATGCAGATTATTGTTTGCAAATCTTTATGAACTAAAGCAATGATGTAAAGAACAGAGGGTCAAATTTCCTGCACAGAGATGTGAAAGATTGAGCCATTCAAGAAAAGACTCCTTCAAGTTAATGCTGCCAATAGATTGTTCTACAGTCTATAGAATCAATTTGCTTACCTGTTTTGTTCCATGTCTTTACTGGCAGACTTACAAACCTTTCATGACGTATACATTTTGACAGGCCATAAATCTATCTGTGTTCGAATAACAGCATGAAAGACCCAACTTTAAATCAAGACACAGACCAGAACAGCACAGGATAGATGTTTGTCCTTATCTATTGTTTTGTCAGAATTCATGGGTAAAAACACAAAGACAACAGGCAACAAACTTCCATAGAGGAAAAACAAACTGTGAAAAGCACATTTCTAAGCCCACTATCAACATTTATCTGCCAGCCCTAATAATAATGTGCCAATGAAAATAAAAGTAACACGTAATCCCAGGCCTCTTTGTGGTGGCAGAATGAACAAGGACACAATGATAGATTTTACAAGACACTGGGGAGAAAGTCATGATATGGTGGGACATTGAATCTTGACACTGTCATGCAGTGAGAAATGTTTCTGTGTTTAGAAGAAAAATAAGCCAGGAAACTAAAGTCACTGCTCAATGTTTGAACATACACTGAGAAATAACACTGCTAATCTGTTATGAGATCTGATTGAATTTCTGGCAGCACTGCATAACAGAAACATTTTATTTATTTTTTCTTTGGGTTTCATAACTTTCTGTAGACTTCCTTTACATAATTCTATATATTTTTTAAAATTGCTCAACTAAACTTTAACTAAAATTTTCAAAATACAAAACTTCACCTTTTTGACTTAAATCCCTGCAGTCATCAGACCTTATATTTCCCCATCTCATTAAAAACAAACAAGCAGGTTCAACCATAGTATTGGGAGTAATCCTACTGAGTTAATCAGGACTGGGGGAGGCAGGAGAATGAAACAGCCTCTTCTCAGTTTACTGTTTACCTCACTAATTTTGTTGCTTTGAAATGTTTCAGTGGTTCCCAGGCAGGAATATGCACTGAGCAGCAATTAGCAGAAATCACACAGCTGCTGTGGTTAAGTTTGACACGAAAAGTTTCTCTGTGGAGTGGGGGAAATGGCATCGGCCTCAGACGTAACTGCTCAACCTGACCTTATCAGGACAGGCTGGAGTGGAAACTGTGGCACAGAATGAAGGGGCAAGTCTACAAGACACAGGGATATCTTGGGGTACACTTACTGAAATAAATAAAATGGATGGATGGACGGGGGCTCAGGTGGTAGGAGTTCGTACTGTAACAGGTTCGAACCCCTTGCCTGCTGATGATGGTCAGAGGTTGGTGATGCCGGCAGCCCCACTTCTGTCAGTCTGCCCAACTGTTAGTGTGTGAATGTGTGTACGAATGGGTGGATGACTGATTGCAATGTAAAGCGCTTTGGAGTCCTCGGACTTGATAAAGCGCTATACAAGTGCAGGCCATTTACCATTTACCATGTAATGAACGGTTCAATCCAAACCAAATCCACAGCTCTGGTGCAGCTTTGACCGCAGTGCAGTTCCCCTGCAGTTTTATAATGAGATCTTTGGAGACTACTCTGCATAATCAAATAAAAACATGCAGACAGATCCTTGCACAAGCATCCAAAAATGGAACCCCGGTAAAGATGCATGAAAAATCTTAAAAGAAATTCAACTTTTATTGCAGTAGTAAAATGTCATAGTGGTAAATTTAGAAGAATACAACCTTTAATTTCAGTATACTAATTGAGTGGGGGAAATTTTACATTAAGAAATACATATTTTTTTCAAATTTAAAAATTGGTACTAGTAAAAGCTACTACAAAAACTTTACTGACTTTTCATTTAACAACATTTATACACTATCTAAATCCAAACCAGTTGTTGGTAGGCCTGCCAGAACCTCTTTTTTGTCCTACAATCACAAACAAACATGTTGAGTTTGTTTGTTTCACCTGTAATCGTACTGTGTGCTTTATTAAGATGGGGCCGGGGTTTTTCAGCGTTAAACACACACTCTGCACAGCTGCTGGGTCTGGTGTGGACAAAAGGATGAAGTAGTGAAAATGTAACCCATGCCCACTGTTAAAGCTGCAGAAAGTAACTTTTGTAAAACTGTATATTTTTTACATATTTGCTAAAACTGTCACTATGTCCTGACAGTAGAATATTAGACAGATAATCTGTGAAAAAATTGAAGCTTCTCTGGCTCCTCCCAGTGGTTCAGCTGCCATTTGCAGAAATACACTGCTCCTGATCAGAACCAACCAATCAGAGCCAGTATGAATATCTTAGCAGTATCAATCATGCTCATGTATGTGCTGCTCACACCCCTTTCTTGCACAGCGCGTACCATCATCCAAGATAAAGATCGGCAGTGTGCTGCAGCTGTGCTAATGACAGAGAAACAACCTAAAGTTACAGGAAAACTGCCAATATCTTCAGTGGTACCTGCTCAGAAAACAAGGACAGCTACAACAGAAGAAGACCAATGATGAAAAACAAGCTGCACGTTCACGGCAGGCTCTGCTTTGGGGGATGAGCTGTGGAGGGAGGGCCGTAGCACAGCAGAGAGAGCAAAGGGGAGGGACATGTAAGGTGTGCTTGTTCAAATGTTCTGGCTAAATCCACGGTTTTCTCAGAACTCCCTACTGAAGCTTTAAGTACGGTGGAGGATCTGTGATGCTGTGGGTCTGTTTCTTTGTCAGAAGTCCTGGAAACATTTGTATAGTAGATGGCATCATGAACTTTTTAAAATACCAGGACATTGTACTGAGGATAACTTTGTAAAAAAAATGTTTCTTAACATGTGATAAATGTGCAAAAATTTACACAAATTAAAGGTTGATTTTTTTTTTTATTTTTCATTTCAGATTATGATACTGCACAAAATAAATATGTTGGGAGCTTTTACACCAGGGTTGTCCATATCAATTTTTCAAAAAATACGTCAATGCTTTGTAAAAGAATCCATTTGGCAAGGCGGTTAAAGTTACCCCGCCTCTGTATTGTCTGACTCACCAAGTGAAGTAGAAAGGTAAACCAGTTTTACAGATTGACAATGGTTTGTCAGCTGCAGGATTTAAAAGCAAAGAACAACTCTCAACGTCATCTCTGACGGCATGAGTAAGTGGGTAAGATATCTAATTTAAATATGAAGCATTTGCTCGGCCAACAACAAAATTGCTACACTTAATTAATCTGAAATTGGTTTGAAAAGAATTGTATGGTGAAACGTCTGACAGATTTGATAATTAGTGCTGACGTCAATGCTATGCCACACCTCCTGTCGCCTCCCCCCTGCCAGCGTCACTTCTGAAAGCTCACAGCTGTGCAGGATATCACCGTCTCCACTTGTGATTTATGAATGGCCTGAGGGAGAAGGGAGGTGGCTAATGTTAGCGGGTTTATGCAAGAAATCTTTTGTGAAAGAGGGTAATAAATATGCATACAGCACATGTATTGCTTCAACAGAGAAAAACAGCAACTAGAACCAACTCTAACCTTTAATTTTAGTAACACATGGCATACAAAGATGAAAACACCACCTGCTTTCAGTGTTATATTTAACATGCTTTGTATCATCAGTCAGTCATTTTCTACCGCTTCTTCCATAGTGGGTCGCGGGGGAGCTGGTGCCTATCTCCAGTCTATGGGCGAGAGGCGGGGTACACCCTGGACAGGTCGCCAGTCCATCACAGAGAAACACACAAACAACCATGCACACACTCATTCATACACCTAAGGGCAATTTAGAGAGACTAATTAACCTAACAGGCATGTCTTTGGGAGGAAGCCGGAGTACCCGATGAGAACCCACACATGCACGGGGAGAACATGCAAACTCTATGCTGAAAGACCCCCAGCCGGGAATCGAACCCAGGACCTTCTTGCTGCAAGGCAACAGTGCTACCAACTGCGCCAGCCGACTAAATTTCTTTCATATTTATTTAAAATATTTCTGCTTTCTTTGCATTTCACTTAAAGCTTTACCTGCAGTACATCTCTTTAGAATTCATTTGGTCCTCCTAATACTCTCGTTCCTGCACACACCTGTTTTCAATTTGTCATCACTCCCCTTAGTTTACATGTGACGGCTCATTTATTCCCAGCCCTGCAGCACTGTAGGTGAGTTTGTATAAAAAATAATATTTTCTAATCTGCATTACTGTCTCTTGCCTGTGAGTCCTGCATCTGAGTCCCCCCCCTCCTTACAAACTGTGATAAAACCAACGACAGAAACGGATAATTGGCTGCAACAGTTTCACCTAACATGTTTACAACCTAATGAAAATATTTCAGAGCTGATAACTATAGCCAGATATATTGTTTATATTGTTGATATATGTTTAAAAGATAGTTAATTTTATCGCATATTAAAGCAACTGTGAAACTGTGAACCCCATTTTTTAAAAAAACGTTTTCCTTC